>ML681989.1:52515261-52623067 GCA_007922195.1 Podocnemis expansa
CTTGTTGTTTTTTTACTGGACTAGACTAACAGGGCTATCCCTTTGGAAACTGACAAAAGCCATACTGAAATTTAGATACATCATGTCTACTGCTTCCCCCATGCACTAGTGTTTAATTACATGACCCCACACTATTTTTTCTAAAGAAATCCCCCCTAATTCAGTGCACAGAATGGACAGCACTCACTTATTGAGCAACTACTTAATTTTTTTTTCTTTTTTCTTTGTATTGTTGTGAGGCCCTAGGCATTGTTTACTGAACACTATTCAAACACTGCTATGAGAAAAGAACTTCCACCCAGGCTTTTCTAGAGCAAAAAAAACAAAAACAAAAACAAATCACAGAGTCGTATGGCACTTAAAGACTAACAGATTTATTTTTCGCATGAGCTTTCATGGGAGAAAATCCCACTTCTTCAGATGCTTCGAAGATGGTTGAACTTACAGAATGGAATGAAAGTAAATGCAAGGGGGTGTAAAACATAGGATCAGGTCATACAGTAACAACAAATCAGAGCAGTTGTTAGGTTCAAACCCTGGGAAGCCTGAAGTCAAATGACCTTTTGTAATGGGAAAAGAACCCATAGTCTTGATTCAATCCTTCTTTCACAGAATTTAATCTGCATATTGATTCGAGTTCAGCTGTTTCTCTTTGAAGTCTTGATGTCTCAGTGGCATCTCTGACGACGGTCATTAACAAATCATTTATCGAGTGATTAGAAAGATTGAAGTGCTCAGCAACTGGTTTTTTTTTGTTTTGTGATTTCTGATATCAGCTCTATGTTCATTTATTCTTTTGTCCAGGGATTGTCCTGTTTGTCCAATGTATAAGGTGATGGGGCATTTCTGGCACATGATGGCATAGATCACATTAGTAGATGAGCAGGTAAATGAGCCTTTGATGGAGTAGCAGGCTTGATTAGGACCTATGATGGTATCTATTGTGCAGATATGTGGGCAGACTTGGCAGCGTGGTTTGTTGCAGGGGCGTGTGCCTGCTTTAATGTTTCTGTTGTTAGATCTGTAGTTGCTGGTGAGTATCTGTTTAAGATCGGGGGGCTGTCTGTAGGCAAGGAGAGGTCTGTTTCCCAATGCTTGAGAGAGTGGGGCATCATCTTTTAGAACAGGCTGTAGGTCCTTAATGATCTGTTGCAGAGGTCTGACTTGAGGGTTGTATGTGCTGACTAGTGGTGTTCTGTTGTTTTCTTTCTTGGGCGTCTCCTGTAGTAGATGACTTCAGGGAACCCGTCTAGCTCTGTCAATTTGTTTTCTTACTTCCGCGGGTGGGTACTGTAGTTTCAAGAATGCTTGACAGAGATCCTCAAGATGTCTGTCCCTGTCTGAGGGATCAGAGCAGATGCAGTTATATCTTAGGGTTTGGCTGTAGACAATGGAACGTGTGGTGTGTTTAGGATGGAAGCTCGAGGGATGTAGGTAACTATATGGATCAGTAGAAATCACAGAACAAAAAAACCAGTTGCTGAGCACTTCAATCTTTCTAATCACTCGATAAATGATTTGTTAATGACCGTCGTCAGAGATGCCACTGAGACATCAAGACTTCAAAGAGAAACAGCTGAACTCGAATCAATATGCAGATTAAATTCTGTGAAAGAAGGATTGAATCAAGACTATGGGTTCTTTTCCCATTACAAAAGGTCATTTGACTTCAGGCTTCCCAGGGTTTGAACCTAACAACTGCTCTGATTTGTTGTTACTGTATGACCTGATCCTATGTTTTATACCCCCTTGCATTTATTTTCATTCCATTCTGTAAGTTCACCCTTCTTCGATAGACTAACACGGCTATCCCTTTGAAAATTTTCTAGAGCACTCATCAGTGTAGTATCTAAGGTTCAGGTTTTTAGACATATTTAGGCTTTATGCCTATCAGCACTGCAATGCCTAAAATACCTTTAAAAATCTGTTCAGTTTTGTTGTGACCATATTGGACCCTTGACATTAGAAAGACAAGGTGGTTGAGGTAAGATCTTTTATTAGACCAATTTCTGTTGGTGAAAGAGAGAAGCTGTCAAGCTTACACAAAGCTGTTCTTCTAGGCCCAACTGCTTCACAATAATAAATTTATTTTCACAACACGCATTTGATGAGGGGGGCTTATTACAATTTTCAGGGTGGGAAATGAAGCACAGAGAGAATAAAGTCAAATTTAGTCACCAGTTTTGCACACCTTAGACCTTATTTTTCAAAGCACTTACAATGATGTAGGTTTTATCTATTCAAGTGCAGCTCTATTGAATTAAGTTACAGCTGTGAGTACTCAGCATGTCTGCAATCCAGCCTGCAGGTTACCAAGTCAGACACCCAGAAACTGAAGAACACACAATTAATAAAAGTTTTTGCTTAGCTAGTGCCACATGGGACTATGTGGCAGAGGCAAGAATGGAATCCATTTCTTCTAAGTAGTATTCAACGGTTTAAATCATAAGACCATCTTTTCTCTTCCTGCCATTCTCTGCCTCATTCACGCCACACCTTCCAGCTTCTGCAACAAATGAGATGGGTCCTGCATAACAGCTTCTTTCACCACTCATCCCTGATTCATCCCCAAAACAGATTCATCTTCTGCTCTAAATGAAGTAGGAGTATTGGGGGGGGGGTTGATGTGGAAATTGTATGTGATCCCATTATTATAAAACATCCGCACAAGATGGCCAAACAATCTTAGGCTTTTTCTAAATTTTGGTGACTTAACTTGTAACATTAATCATGTTCTTTTCCCATTTCATTTTTCAAAAAAATCCAAGAAATTCCACAAACAGAAATAACAGAAATTCCATCAGTGGCCTCTTGTTCACATTTGCATGAGCAGCCATCAGCAGGGTTGGAAGGTTGTTATCCTTTCTACAGACCAGCATTAGAGGGGAGGTGGTGGGACACTTTATCATGCTGAATTTAAAGCTCTGAAAAAGTTAATGTTTTGTAGTCACTCTACTAAGTAGTAACAGACTGGAGAATTTTGCAATCACATTGTTGTATGTGCTTACTTATATAACCTAAAAACTGGTCAAGTCATCTTCTGGTGCTGATTAGAGCAAATTTAGGATTAACCTAAGTAAACCTTCACCAAGTTCTAGATTTACTAATCCCTTTAGTATTTCTTTCTTTCTTAACTTCTTTCTTTAGAGAAGTAGCCTTTCAGAGAGAGTGAATGAACATTTATTTAAGAGAAGTAGAGCCCTCACATTAGGGCACACTTCAACAGTGGAGGTCAAACTCTTACATCAGCCTCTGTGATGCAGAGCTGCACTACCCTGGGAGAGATTCAGCCAGTTCCTACACCCTTTTGTTGGATAAATCATATCCCTCACTGTGCATTATTCTGATTCTGTGAGACAGGGTAGCAGAGATGACCATGGCCCCCATCCTTTTGGGGTCTTTTGTATCCCAGTGAGCACTAGAAGGAAATGATTTCTTCCCTTCCCTGAGCCCAAAACTTTCAGTTGTGGCATTCATGCAGGCCATGCACATTAGGGTAACAATACCCATAATCTCCTGTGCATATGCCATCATGTAAGAGCCCAGGGCAACTTGGCTTTCAGTGTGACAGCATTTGTGGAATATCAAGCTCATCAGTTTCTACTGTGCCATTCAGTCAAGTCCCTTCATTCTTCTTCTTGGGAGGCTTTATTGAAGCACTGGGAAACTCTCTCATTAGTCCTGAGGGATGACCCCAAGTTTGGAAAAGCATTTAAGTGTGTGTTGCTTTAAATGCCTGAATAATCCCATGGTTTTAATGGGTCTACCTATGTGTTTAGACTTACATGTATCTGTAAATGTGCTGCTGGACCTGGGCTTTAGTCAGGCTGAAGTGTACAGGTGGCCAAAGTCTCAAGAGCCATTAAACTAAAAATATAAAGTTCAGGACTATATAGAAAAGGCAAAGCTGAAACAGAGATGGACTAGTACTGGAGAATTATTCGAGCAACTGTTTTAATTTTAAAATCATTGAGAAAGTGCAACAAACTCAGAAAGAAATCTAAACTATCAAGCGAACTTGGTGATAATAAGTTGTAGTTTACTAAATGAGGAGTAACATTGTGACAGCAAGCTGGGGAGAGAGAGCAAATGATAGAGACACTAAACAAAGGTGCAGAGAGAGAGAGAGAGAGGGAGAGAGAGAATAAACAAGGGTGCAGCCTGTTCCATGAACAAGACTTTTATTTATAGACTTAAGTTGTACCCCACCTATGCTGAGAGCAGAGAAGACTTGAAGAAGAAAATAGAGCCTTTTCTCTCCCTTTACAGGAGACAGAGTGAAGATCAATATTCACGAAAGCATTGATTGTCAGATTACACATTTTCTTTAGACTTAAATTTCTATTATTCAATTCTTGATCAATCAGGTTACTACATAAAGGAT
Organism: Podocnemis expansa; assembly: GCA_007922195.1. Taxonomy (NCBI): domain Eukaryota; kingdom Metazoa; phylum Chordata; order Testudines; family Podocnemididae; genus Podocnemis; species Podocnemis expansa. Next base: position 52,519,646 of record ML681989.1, read on the forward strand.
CTCCATGCAGGTGCCTATAATTATTGAGTCTACCCCAACATCTGTAATGCAGTAAATATTAATTCCCTGGCCAGAATTTTAACTAATATAAATTGATGACTCTACACTGAGGTCCCTACAGGTTCACTTATTTATGCCTGCTGAGGTGCTTGCCACTAATGCTCAATGCCTTAAAGGTAAATTTGTTCAATTCCCTTCCCAACTGGCAAACCAAAATATTGTGCCAGAACAGAAAGCAGAAAGGGCTGAGTCATTCATTACAACTGAATGGGTTTCAGAAATGTCACCTGCAAACCAGCTGTGGAATCTATAGAGTGGAAGGGCTGTTTCATGGCATCATCACAAAAAACACGCTGGCTTTCAGAGTTTTCCAGAATGGCTATATTTCATATGACCAGTTCAGCCTACACGTTGTGAATGAATAAAACACTCTGAGCCTTAAACCCAGCTATTCAACAGCAACCACTAATTCCACTTTTGTAGATTTGTAAGCAGAGGGTTACAAGAAGGATTCTGTCACAAAACATAGTCGCCAAATTCCCTGTATTAAAAATAAATAAATGAGTGTTCACTTGAAATGCTCAACTCTGTTATGCAAATCGGTTTAAGATACATTGAGCTAGAGGGAGCTATAAGACCTTTATTGTCATGTCAGATTGTTTTTGTGTATTTTTGCTAGTGGGAAAGAAAGAAAAATGTCCAAATGCCACAAGTTACAAAAAGAGTATCTCTCCAAGGATCACTGTCCTCAACCATACACTGGGCAGCAGCATTAGTCTGGGTTAGGTTTGGAGTATTAGACTTATGGATTCCCCTCTCTCACCAAAACTAAACTATAAAAATGCTATTCGGATGGCTTTTCCCATCTTATAATTCTAAGTGAAACAATTTGTAACCATGTCAGGTTTGGTAAAGCATAGCTTAGAAAATGAGACTCAGAGCACCCCCAAATGGTGCTGAATACCCTTAGCTCCCATTGTTTTTAGAGTGCAAGGTGAACTTGGAATCTCACTAACTCTGGCTCACATGATGCAGACACATGCCAGCAAAAGCCCCTTAACTCAAAACCACATATTTTTTATGTTTTCATGAAACTAGCCTTATTTGCTAAAATATGCACCAAATAGCATGTGCCATTAAGTTACAGTCTGAGTATTTTATCTCAAAATCAACACTGGAGGACAAGCTGATCCATGGCATAAAAGCTAAAGGTGCTGTTTAAGTCATTGGAGTTGTACTGTGTGCCACCAGGCCTGAGCATAACCCAGAGTGGGCCTCTTCGCTCAGGCTCTCCCTTAGGCCACAACTCAGCAGAGCACACAAGCACAGAGATAACATTAGACACAGGCCAAAATCCATCCCTGTTTTCAGGGCCTATGTAGTTTCATCTATACAAAGGACCATTTTATATAATGATATTTAAATAGAAGGTATATTTTAGAATAATACAGTATAAAAATAGTATATGGCAACATATTTCTGTTGAAAAGGTCTAATAGCCTTTATTTTCTGCAAGGTTACCCTACTCTAACCCTGACATTACATGAGGAACAGATGACGTGATCTCTTGAGGTCCCTTGCAGCCCTATCTTTCTACGATTAAGGTTACAATAAATGAAAAATTCTACAAATACATATAGTTTAAAAACATGAAATATAAGAATAAGTTAATCTTTGACATGCAAAAAATGCTTTGGAATCATGTTCTGATTCCACCAGGCCCTTGTGTGAAAACGTTTCTCATTCAGGCTGAGGTATCTTGATGGCAATTTTTTATCATATTTTTTTTAAATTTAGGACAAATTCCACAATCCTGCGTCAGACGGGAATGAACTCCCTACGGTAATTCCAGAGTTTTGCTGAATTATGTGCTGATTTATTTGAAATGCACAAGCTCACAAAAAGTAATACATTCCAATAGCATCGTTCATCTTGGGATCTGAATGTGCAAGTCTCCAGCCACCCAATCATGCTGGTTAACCAGGACTAGCTTAAGGGGCAAGCCAGTATGGCACTGGCTTCGGGCACCAAAGCGTAGGCGTGCTGGCCTCTGTGTCATGTGACTTCATCTGCTGCCATGTGACCATTGGCCCAGCCCCACCCTTCCTGCCCCTGCAAGTGCACTTGAGGCAATAGAGGCACCACAGCAAAAGTTGGCTTGGGGCACCAAAACCCTTGAGCCAGCCCTGTGGTTAACCGCATCATCTTTCCCCCATGCCTATAAACAAATAACTTACATTCCTTGTGGACAGAAGACAAATGGGAAATTTTGACAAAGCAGCTCTTATGAAGCCCTGGTGTTCTAGTTTATGATTGAACACTGAACTGTGGCAATAGTATTTTACAAGAACTGAACAGGGTCCCAGCTGGAAGAGGGCTAGCAGTTTATTTTGGAAACGGCATTGGTTTTGTTCTAATGGCTCTCAGATCATGGTGCTGAAGGGGTGTCAGTTGTGAATGACTATTTTGACATGTATTAAAAGGCTTGGGTGGGGGCAGAGCGCTTCATCCAACATACTAATGTGTGTGCTTTTTAACTAGTAACATCCCTGCATACAGTTAACAATCAGAAGCTAATCCCACTTCTCCAAATGGACTTTGCATATGGATATCAATACTTGTAATGAAATGACAGAATTCTTGAACTGTGTACAGGTATTTGCATTCACAAAACTGTATATGTCCCAGGGTAGTCAACTGTTTGAAAATTTGGGGGATTTTTTTAGATAAATTTATTTTGCAATAACAATGATCTTCTTTAGAAAAAAAGATTGTGAAAGCAACATACTGGTGTTACTTATCTACTGTGTATAAACTAATTTCCTACAGTTCATAGGCAATGAATATACACTTGCTCTCCTCCTCCTCCTCCTCATAAGGTCAAGGTAATAAAATCCAAATCCACTCTACACATCATTGCTATTCACTGTTAACACTGACATTTGAACTTCTATCTATCTGTTTTATATGTTAGGACAGTAGTGCTATGTGCAGATGAGAGAAGAAAGCTTACAGGCAGTGGTGAAAAGAAAACATTATTCACAGTTAATAAGTTGATCCAAGTCATTTTTCTTGAGGCAGAAAAGACTTTTTAAAAAAATAGAAATGGACTAGTGCATCCAGTCATAGAGACCATCCATCACAGAACCAGGCTTTGAACCCTGTGAAACAGTGGGTTACTTTGAGATGGGCTGCTAGGATCCATTCAGTAATAGGTGTCTCTATGCCGGAGCACCGGATTGGTTGGAAAAACTTTTGTCCTAGCCTGTCAGGAGAAGGTAAGCGGCCACCACCCCCCACACCACCCAGTGGCTATATATATGGCCGCCTCCTGACCCTTCCCCAGTTCCTAGGAGTTGCCAACTCCAGATGCGGGGATGGAGGGGAGGGACCTGAATGGATCTGAGCAGTCATAGAATCATAGAATCATAGGGTTGGAAGGGACCCCACAAGGTCATCTAGTCCAACCCCCTGCCAAAAAAAGCAGGACCACTCCCATTAGATCATCCCAGTCAGTGTTTTGTCCAGCTGGGACTTGAACACCTCCAGAGATGGAGATTCCACCACCTCCCTAGGCAGCTTATTCCAATGCTTCACCACTCGCCTAGTAAGGAAGTTTTTCCTAATATCCAGCCTGGACCGCCCCAGCTGTAACTTGAAACCATTGGTTCTCGTTCTGCCCTCTGTTACCACCGAGAACAGTCGAGCTCCCTCCTCCTTGGAGCAACCCTTCAAGTAGTTGAAGGTTGCTATCAAATCCCCCCTCAGTCTTCTCTTCTGCAGGCTAAATAAGCCTAGTTCCTTCAGTCTTTCTTCATAGGGCTTGTGCTCCAGCCCTTTGATCATTTTGGTTGCCCTCCTCTGGACTCTCTCTAATTTGTCCATGTCCTTTTTGTAGTGGGGAGCCCAAAACTGGACACAGTATTCCAGATGTGGCCTCACTAGTGCAGAATAGAGGGGAATGATCACATCCCTCGATCTGCTGGTAACACTTCTTCTGATGCAGCCCAGTATGCCATTGGCCTTTTTGGCAGCAAGAGCACACTGCTGACTCATATCCAGCTTCCCATCCACCATGACTCCCAGGTCCTTTTCTCCAGTGCTGCTATTTAGCTGATCACTCCCCAGCCTGTAGCAGTACATCTTGAAGAAGGACAGCTAATGGTAAGTAACCCACCGTTCTTCTTCGAGCGCTGCTCGGATGCATTCAGTAATACGTGACTACTAGCTGTGCTGATGGACGGCAGGTGGAGTTGGCTCTTCCACCTTCAGCACAGCAACACCCCAGAAGGGTATAGGCTCAGCGAGCAAGGTCCTTGCAGGGACTAAGAAGCCAGTTAGGGCTCTTGCCCTGGAAATGAAGACCTCAATGTAGGGCCAACCCCGAGCAAGGGGTAGGTCCAATCCACCCAAGCCAATTAGTGTGCGTGGGTCAGACAGACTAAGTCACCTTACACCTTGGACTTGTATCAACGCAACACAACTAACATGGAGGAAGTCGCGTTCAATTGCTGTACATGAGGGTCTAGCTTGAGGTATGAAGGCCAGAGGGTAAATCTTCTGGCCACAGAACACTTCAACGTAAAGCTTACGAAGAACTGGAAGCCTTAATGATGGTCACTGCCCATGCAGAGAGCAATAAGAGGGGAAAAAATATCATCCCTACAACCAGCCACACAAAGACCCATAAGTCACATGCCCAAAGGGGTGTGTGTATTTTGTATACCGTTCAACCCACACGGGAAAAGGCTAGCAGAATTAAGCGAGAAGATTGTAGAGGCAGAAACTTTGAGCTGATTAAGGGGGAAGGAAAAATGGCAGAGGTGGTGCGGTTGGCGCCACATAGCATATCAGCTTGTAGTCCTTGGGCCGGCCAGGGGATGCGACACCAGACTTCCAGCGGTGTTACAGTGCCCTGAGCTGGGAGACTTTTTACATTTCAGAAGAAATAGTCTGACCCACGAGGTACATGCAAGCCAGCAAGGTGGGCTTTAGGGGTATTGGTGGCCTTGGTTATCTTATGCAGACCCAAGGAGGTGAATCTTCCTGTTGTCCCATCCTGTTCCTCCTGGGATTCCACTACCGGGAAGACTACGTGGAGAACGGAGGGAAAAAGTAAAGCAGAATTTGCGATGCCTCTGACTAGATGCCTAATTGTGACGACCCAGAGGCCTATGAGAATAGAAGTTACATTGATTTATATGAACTTGCGTGCCCAAGGGCACCGGCAGGTGTGATATGGGCCCCTAGCTACGACGCACCTAAGTGTGAGTTGGGGACAAAAGCTTGTAAGAGGGAGACTGACCCCTCCGAGTGACAAGGCTTAACCAAGGAGGCAGTGGTCTTCTCCGAAAACCATCTGGCGGGGATATGATGCTCGCAAGGTACAGTCAGTGATTCCGCAGGTGTACCTTAGATATTTGGAGAATCCAACAAGGGCGACCTATGTTGTTATCCAGTCTTACCCAAGATAGAATTCACCATGGGAAAATGACTATTTCCCGATTTTCCGTGCAAGTTGGAAATCAGGATTTGGTAGATTAAGCTTTGTCAAGTAAGCAGACGAAGAAAGCCTTAACAGTCTCCTATGGCAGGAGTATCATGGAAATGCTACAAATGGTTTCCGGACCTGGGGGTCCTACGGAGGAAGACGAATCTTACCCACCAGGCACCTGGGCGACAGTGCCCTGGGCTGGCCCTGGGTGACCATGGATCTCTAGTCGTCCCAGGGAAATGGACAAATTAGGGTGTAGCCTGGTTGGGTGATGGCTATGCGTGGAGCCCAACGGTGCACAGAAAGTCTGTCAGAGAGCTATTGCCGCTGGATTGGCAAAGGGATAATTGGGAGGCATAAGGTGGGTTTCCCCCCACTTCTGTCTGAAAGGGTGGGGGGAGGGTAGTATTGCCTCTTCTCCTGTGAATCCCACTGACCTAGTTGATTCTAGGTTGAGTATAAGGAGCTGCCGCTTCAGGAGTGGGAAGAAGAAAAGGACTCCCGCTTTGCAATGGGGGGGCACTCCATTCAGGGAACCCAAGCCCCCAGTGACCATGATAACGGACGCTTTGGATTCAAGCTGGGGAGGGGTGGACAGGTACCACCACCTTCCTGGGAAAGCAGAGCCTAATAGGGAGTCCCAATAAAAGATATTCTGGAAAGATATAAATCAGTCCCGGAGAAGCAGGATGTATTTTAGTCCACTACAGGTTGTTTTCTCCATAGGGAGAGAAGGGGGAAAACAAGGAGCAAGGTAGAGATTCATGAACACATGCCTTAGTATCCCATTCTAGGGCACAGCAGCGGGCAGTAAACGATACCGAGTGTCATACCCCCATCAAACAGGCAGGATAATTAAATAGGATTTATAGTCCTGGGGAGGTCGCTAAGGACCCACTGGGACCGACTTAAGCATGTGCACCTACTGGTTTTGTAGGGGTGGGAAGGTGCTCTGAGGGTCCCTCCCAAGTTCAGGGTGCAGAAGCATGTCCTTCCTGTTGCGGAGTAGGCTGCGGACTGGCAAAGGGTTTTCCAGTTATCCGGTTAGGCACACGCATCTCTGCATACCGGAGGTGTCTGTAGCTTTGACTAGAGCTACTAGGTGATTCACCCTTTGGTTTAGTGAAGGTCTACCTAATGCCTTTAAGTGCGGGAGGAATCGCCAGCTGATGCAATACCTAGGGGGTGGATGGGTGGGAGGCTTTTCTTCCCCTTCTCGTATTCTTTACCTGTTTTCTTTCTCTGATGATAGCCCTAAGGGCAGCAATGAATGAAGGATTGTCTGCGGGAATGAAGCCACAGTCTCGAGTTGGGCCCTTACTAATTGAGGCGGGCTTGGGTTACAGGGTTAGTGCCGTCCTTAAAAACAGAGGAGCAAGATTAAGGACTGACTCCCCCTGTCCATGCTATAGAAGGGGGGGAAGTGACGGCCCTAAGAAATTCCCCCTTTCTCTAGTTAGAGGAAGGAAGGGGAAGAAATGTTGCCTACCTTCTCTGGAGGTGGGCTGGAGCTGTGGGAATATCCAGTCTGTTAGGAGCCCATGATAAGACAATCACAGATTAATTAGAATAGGCTCCCCTTCCCTGTGGAGAAAGGGAGGGAGGAAGGGACTTCTGAGTGGGCCCCAAAATGCTAATCGAAAGGGTAATGGGGAGGGACTAAGACCCTACCCAAGGCTCTTCGGGGGAAGGACTTGGACGGGGTGGGTCTTGAGCCCGTAGGTCTTATGTGGCCGGGGGGCATGGGAGGGGCCCCAATGGGAGGAGGCTGAGGTATTTTACCTCTCCCCTAGGGTCACACACGGTACTCACTACCACCAGGCTCTTCGGCGGAAACAAGGCGTCACTGCTGAAGGGCAGGTAGAGTACCACCTGTTGCGAAGCAGGGGGCGCCCTGGCTTCCCTGACAAAGGCTGCTCGATGGATGGTTACGGCTGAGGCCATGGTGTGGGCTGCCATATCTACCACATCCTGGGCTGACAGAAGGAGGTCCTGGGAGATTATTCTTTCCTCCTCCAGGAATCCATCATATTCTTCCTTGGCCTCGGTGGGAGCAGATGTCTGAACTTTGTGAAGGATTCTCACATATCCAGCATGTATCTGCTGGTTAGGGCCTGGTTGTTTGCAACCCATAGTTGGAAGGCTGAGGAGGAGTAGACCTTACGCCCTAGAAGTTCTAACTCTCTTGCCTCCCTCGATGCTGGAAGGGGGTCGCTGGGGGGCCCACCCAGTCCTAATGCCATTTGTACCACATCCCAAGGTGAGATTGGGTGGTCGATGAGGGAGGGGAACTCTGATCCCGGGACTCTATAGTTGAGGCCGGCCATGTCTGACACCGGGGAAATGGAATCCGGATTCTGCCATCGGGAGGAGGCAAGGTCCCAAACACTGAGGTGAAGGGGAACCATAACCGGCTCCACTGAGGAAAACACCGGCCCAAATAGGGTATCCAAGGGGGGCTTGGAGGATTGCACCTCCATCCCCAGATAGGCTGCGGCATGGCACAAGAGGTCAAAGTGTGCCGATAGATCGCCTGTATATGTGCTGGGTACTGGGGAAAAGGTGGTACCTGTCAACGGAGGTGGCAGCCATGATGGCCACCCCGCCCCACACGTAGACCCCCTGGATTATGCTGCTCTCAGGGAGGAATGTTAAGTTTCGATCTCCCTGATGGGCCTCATCTCCAGGCCATCCAGCTCAAGGGGAAGAATATTAAGTATCAATTTACCCTGATGGCCCTCGATCTCCTGTGTGAGTTTCTTCCTCCCTAGCTTTGTGTCAACAAGAAGGGGGGTGAGTTCCTATCTCCCCTGAACAGTTTCTTGGCACCTCCATCACCACGAAGGAGGGGTCATTGTCTGGGGTCTCAGTTCCATCATTGGTCCTGACCAGAATCCCACTCCCAATTGGCTACTTTTACTCTGGCTCTGCAAAATTCTATTTAAACCCCCTGTCTCAGCTAGCTTGTGTTCTGCCACCCTCGAATGCTAAAGGGCACGTCGCAACCCGGTCAGACTGATCCCCCGACTGAGACAGGAAGCACCCACCCCCAAGACCTTTTTTTTTCTTTCTTGGGGTATACGCGAATTGCCAGCCGAACGATTAAGTACTGGGATGTTGCAGCTGGTCTGCCTCCTCACTTTGGGTTCCACTACGGTGCTAGGACAGGTATTATAAATCAATACAAGCCTCCTACCTCTCTTAATTCTTCTTTTTGGTACCATTTCTGTATAGTCTGTTATTGTAGCTTCCTTATTTGAGTTTTGTATAGTTTGTGTAGCTGTTTATTTTCCCCCTGTATCCTGCATAATCTTTTCATGATATAGATGTTCATTGCCTGGCATAGATTGTTATTTTGTCATATGTTCATTAGCCATTTGTATTTTGCATTTTTTATTGTAAAGTTGTTTACTGCTCCACTTCTGCTCTAAACTGCTGTCCCCAAATTCCCCCAGCATACACAGGGGGAGTGTGAGAGTTTAGTTTCTCTCATCTGACTCCTTCATTCTGCTGCCCACCCTTCTTGGCTAGCAAGGAGGAATGGCCTTGAGCCATTGGTAAATATGCGTCAGGTGGGCTGATCAGTGCCTATACCGATGTTGAGGCAGTAAAAGGACAGAAAAGTCTTTGACATATTATGGCCACCCTCTTGTAGGTTATTGCTCCATACTGTTATTTGGCTATAAGCATTTTAGTTGGTTGTAAGTGTTTTGCACAGACTTTCATGCTTCATCCTGTTGTTTGGTTATAGGTGTTTTACATAGACTTTCTTGCTCCATACAGTTAGTTGGTTATAAGTTTCATCTAGACTTTCCTGCTCCACATTGTTAATTGGTCACAGGTGTTTATGGTATCACTATAAAAGTAGGGGGGGGGGTTGTTTACTTGAACTGGTGTCCGTCTCATTGGTGGGTGTCGTCAGTCCATCGCAGTTACATCACGAACCCGGGGTTCAACAGTACCCAGTGCCCACGGCAGGACTGATGGCAACAACATCTCGTGTGGGGACCATTCATGAGGGCAGAAGCAGAATGGGGATGGTGCCAAAGTGTGGCACCAAGGCCACTTGGAGCCCCTTGATGCGCCTTCCTCGGGACTTGAGTAAGGGGAAGCATCTCGGGATCCCCGAGGTGGTACTGGAGATGGCAAGGTTATATTTTTGCTGCAGGGATGGCTCTACGGTACCTGGGCCCGAAGGAGTCATAGGCAGTGGGGCTTGAGTGCCCGGGGTCAGAGGGGGGAGGGAGAGTGGTGCCGCTCATGATGCACCCAAACCTTTGATATGAAGGCCAGCTTGCCCCTCCTAACTGGTACCGGGGAGGGACATGTGGGCAACAGGAGGAGCGCCCGTGTGGCCTCCACCACCTCTGGGGTCGTTGGGATCAGCAGCAACCCCGAACAAACCAGTGGTGAGACCCTACCAGGAGAGACTGGGCTGCCCTTGTGAAGTAGCACCAGGGAAGAGGGTGAAATTCGACCCTGTGGTGCCGAGGGTGGCTGGTGCCAAGGCAGGCCCGGCACCATCGGTATAGGGCTGTGGCGAGCCTGTGGTACCAGAGGTGACTGAGAGTGGCACCTGGGCGTGTCCTGTACCATTGGTACGGGGCTGTGGTGAGCCTATGGTGCCAGCGGTGACCTCAAGTGGCGCTGGGGCAAGCCTGGTGCCGATGGACTGTGTCGGCGCCGAGGTACCAAAGTTGGTACCAAGCTTGTCCTCCTGCAGCCTCTGTCATCATGGTGCTGGGTGGGTCCTGGTGCTGAGCTTGCTTGCGGCACTGGCTGGGCTCCCGAAGCCTTGGGAGAGGAGTGTCGAGCCTGTTCGGAGGCTAAGGCAAGGCGCCTTTGCTCCCTATCCTTGATTGTTCTAGGTTTGAAGGACAGGCATATGAAGCAGGTGGTGACCAAGTGGTCTTTGTCTACGCATTGGAGGCACTTCCCGTGGGGGTCTTCCTGGGGGAAGGCCTTGCCGCACTCAGTGCAGTGTTTAAACCCAGCATGGTGAGAGGTGGATTCTGATGTTCCAGCCCCACAGATAGAGTCCTCTTTGGTGGAACTATGTCCACGAAAAGGTGCTCCCAGTCGGGCGTGAAGCTCATACAATCGTGGACAGGCTGCTTGCTTTTGCAAGGAGCGGACGTTCCAGATCTGACGCATAAGGTGGAAGAAGTGAAATTGTGGAGGGTTCGGGAGGTGTCCATATATATAGCCACTGGGTGGTGTGGAGGGCGGTGGCTGCCTACCCTCTCCTGACAGGCTAGGACAAAAGTTTTTCTGACCAATCCGGTGCTCTGGCACCGAGACACCTATTACTGAATGCGTCCAAGCAGCGCTCAAAGAAGAATCGGGGGTTGTGAACCTCCCTCATTTAATGTGCAAGCTCACTTTCCTTTTTAACACTATCATGTGGTAGGCACTTCTGGCCCCTGTTTCTCAGACTTCTCTGCTCCCCAGCTGACCCAAAGAGGCTCACTGTAGACCCAGGATCCGCAACAAGAGCTCTTTGAGCCATTAATGGCTTTTTAGCAGCTGCTTTGGGCTCTCTGTATGAGAGCAGTGGCTGAAGGGGGCCATTTTAATATCCTGCCCTGGAGGCAGCTCACAGCTGGAGACTGCCCTACTTAAGCACAGGTAAGTGTTGTGCTGGCTGGGGGGGAGGGGGGTCTCAGTAGCTTGGCATGGGCTGGAGAAGCAGAGAAGAGACTTGGCTTGAAGGCATATGTAAGGGGGGGGGAGGCTGCCAGACCCAACTGTGCTGGGGTGGAGGCTGAGGGGTGCCAGCTAAGCTGGGAACTAAGAAACTGACTGTGCAGGGCTCTCACCAGCTTAGGTCAGCCATGGCTTCTGAGTTCCCTGGCCTGCCTGGCTGAGATAGAAAATACTCTCAGCATTGCTGTGATGCTGTCTGGGTCTAGGGGACTGTTTATGATTGTTTTTCATATTAGTATTTCATATTTGTAATAATCCATATGTGATATGCCATGTTTGGTATCAATAGAAAGGATGTAATATGCTAGGAATGAGTATATGATTTATATGTAGGTATCATATTTGTATTAGAATCTAGGAATCTTATTGTCGTATGTGTGTTCCAAGTTGTTTGAGCTGAGGCAATCCCAGATGGGCCTCTGCAAACTATTGTCCTGTTAATGGCCCATCAGGAGGGAACTCCCAGCTACAGTGGGCCCAAGAGGAAACCTGTTTGACCAGTTACCTAGACTGACCATGTGGCCCACCTCCATTTTGATCTGGTAAGGACTCTGGTATAAAAGGCCATTGCACATTCTCTGTTTTGTCTTTAGTCATTAGTCTCCAGTCTGTCTGCAACCAACACCTGCCTCTGGAACTATTCTTCTGGGACTGAACAAACGACTGAGACCCACCCAGCTGCTGCTGCTGCTGCTGGGTGCACACCAGAGAAGTGGGACTAATCTGCAAACTACAGATCTTCAAGGATTTGTCTTCTATGGACTCAATCATTTGTGTGTATGTGATTCACTTTGACCCTTTAACATCTCTCATAGGTAGCTTGTTATCTGTTTATATTAAACCTTTAATTGTAGTTACTAAAGGATTGGCTGGCAGCGTGGTATTTTGGGTAAGATCCAAGCCTATACTGTTCTGGGTGATGTGGCTGACCCTTTGGGGTCAGGAGAACCTATTTCGTAAAGAGACCCAGTGGCTAGAGGGGACCTCAGGAACTGATGTGCAGTAAGGGGGCTGTTTCTATTTTGTTATGCTCAGTGATGACCAGAGTGGGGAATTCAGGAGCATGTTTTGCTACTAACTGGGAGACTGGTTTAAGTACCACCCGTCAGTGATTTGGGGTTTGACCTCTGGTTTCACAGCTTGCCCTGATTTTGGCACCTTCTGAAGGTTATCCCAGGAGGCCCAGGTCACAATTGCAATATGGTAAGTAAGAGAGTGGGCGCCAGGGGGACTCTTAGAGGGAGGTAATGAAGAAAAGCAGTAGGTTAAACAGCTTTGGTTAATTTTCACTTTGTACCACTTTGTTTTTTAAATTAATTTTATTTTTGAAAACAAAACCGACAAACAAAAAATCCACACTATTAGTTGCAAATATTAGTATCTGTTTGTTTTGGGGAGGATTTTTAAATGCTATTCTGGTTGCCAGAGTTTTGTGGAATCCAAACCTTTAGAATTGGAAAGCACAGGAAGTAGTGTGTCACCTTGATGAATTTTATAAGTTTTGTATAAGGCTATCATAGAACTATTATGGAAAAGGATAACTATCCTTTTAATGAAGATTGTTAACTTTATTTCTCAGGCTCACCTTTATTCATAGTCTTAAATTACTATTTTTTGTACAATTACTGAACTTCAAAATATTCTTGGGGCCACGTGTTCCTTCATTGTAAAGTTTCTCTTGGCTCTGGGGAGTGTACTCAGTTTATGTTAGGAAAGATGAGTTATGGTGGAGAAAACTTAAAGTGATCTAAGGGGGAGGACAAGGCAGTGTTGACTGAACACAGGTGGTTTGATTTTGTTTCTTTTTAAAAGAGAAGCTGTATATAGGAAGAGTACTTAGTGCAAATTATGACATTTCAGTTTATTGATAGAATTTTTTGAGCAAGATTCTAACAAAATTGGACACTCATGGGTAACAAGAATATAGAAAGGGGTTATAGTTGATGCTAAAAGACTGTGTTAAAGAGAGGATATTCAACACCCCTGCTTCAAGGATCAGTTCAATTTGTACCTATTGGAGGTTTTGTGTGAAGATTACCCCACATCTACGTCCTAACAGTACATCTGCTTCTGGACCAAAGCAGAGACAGGACAGTGGAGTTATTGCCAAATGTTTCAGTTCTCTCTGTACCCAAAGACCTCTCTGTATCTAATAAGTAATATATTTTAATCACTGTTTGTTTGAGAGGGCCCTCAAGTTTCTTTGAAAAAAATCAGTGTATAACACTTATTAAATTAAGACTTACATTGACAAAATCAAAATCAATGAATACTTTGTATGTAGGACCATGACATTTTGTATTTTTTCCAGTACTGAAGGCAGTTCTTTCTCTCTTCTCCCTGTTCTCTCCCAAGAATTAGTTCACTTTCATTGCTAAGTGTTTACTAGAAGTAACTTCGAATTGATGACTTACTTCAAAGCTTTCATTCTGCATGTCAGCCAATTAGTCTTCAGTAAAGATCTAAAAGCTGTATGTTTTAAAAAAAAGCAAGCTGATTAAAACACATCATATTGTTAAAATGTATATGTAACTTTCTTATTTGCATCAGCAAACATTTTTGTTGATAAAAATCAATATGCATTTCTGTTCTGTTAAGTTTCTTAACTAGCAGTCAACACCCCTTGTGGTTCTCAAACCACTTGATTATTGAAGGAATTATAAAAAATGGCTTTTGTTATCTTTTGGGTTGCCTACCCCTGCTATAGGCCATCTTCAGTGCAAACAAATACTGACTTATTTGCAAAAGCGACAGTCCCACTCCCAGTTTGTGCCCCCAATGCTTGAAGGAGTCAGGGTTCTGCTCTTGCTGACTTGCTATCACAGACCCTGTTCTGCCTTACTGGCCATGGCTCCTATTGCTTATGCTGGCCCAGTTCATATCCCTGGGTCAAGTCCTCAGCTGCTCCTTGTCTTCCTGATGACACTAGGGTTTTGCTGCTACCTAATCAGTTCCCAGCTGCTATCTGCCCATCCTTAGCTTCTCAAGCCCAGGCTAACAGGGGCAGGTAGGAACTTCCCTAGTCCTGTCCTGCTACAAACACACAGAAACCTCAAGGGCCAGATTCGGTCTCCTTCATTCACATTGAAATATCTTACTTCTTGGGTAGTCTCACTAAGCAGATGGAGCTGCTCCAGGAATAAAATACTATTGAGTATAGGCACAGGTGGCAGCATCCAGTCCTTATTTTGTAGTCTTTTAAACTGCAAAAATAGGCTTGGAATATAAACCAATATGTTAATATAAATCAGTTACTGGGGCTTTATCAGGTGGCATCCTTTTCTGCTGCAGGAAGACTTCAAGATTCACTTCCACCTACCACTTCTATTTAAGAAAATGAGTCTGATAACATGGGCTGTATTCCTAAAGATTCATCTCATGGATCCACCCTAAAATCCTTGCTTCTGCCCTGTGCATAGCTACATGATCTTGGCGGATAGCAAATGGATACATTTGGAGACACGGCTGCAGTGAAACATGTGTTGGCCAGGCTTTGGTCCTTATGAGAATACTTGAGTTTACTTAGCAGGGCAGCATGGTGAAGTGCTGCTTGCAGCACAAATAAATGGAGGCTTCCAGGCTCTAGTCTAGTACATGCACTGCAAGACATTCTACCAGCATTCTAATTTACTTTAGGAGGAAAGATGACTTCAGGTGGTCAAGAAATGTCATTAGCATGTGATTTACATAACTTACACAGGTCTGGAATGACTAGCCATAGTGTGACTGTGCAGGGAGTAAGGGGGAGCAAAACCTACATGTAAAGGTGAATTAAAGGCTGCTTAGGTTCAGTAGGAAGAAAGCAGGGAATATGCCAGCAGCCCCTCCCTGCCTCTCAAGTGACTGGAGAGGGAAGAAACAAAGCCCTAGCTTCACAGGCTTCAGGTGCAGGTCATCAGAGTTGGCCAGACACAAGGTAGGATTAGAAAGCAAACTTCACCCATTACTATTTAGTTGAAGCAAGTGAAAAGCATGTAAAGGAAATCACAGCTCCATCTTGGAGCAGCATAGCTACCCACCACCCCAGAGTAAGTGCTGAGCCCAGTCTAGACCACAGTGTTATGGGGGGTTGAGAAGGAGAAGAAAGACACTGGACACTCCTTAGGGTTGATCACCTTTTATGTAATTTTTATTGATGGAGAATGTTGTACAATGATTAAATGGCAATAGGTAATATGCTTGCAGATGAGTACAATCTCTGTGAGTGCTTGTTCAGTGATACCTGGATATATTTATAAAGACACAGTAAGCGGGGATATATACGTAGGGTTAGTCTGCCATTTGCTAAGGCAACCCAGGGCTGTCCCTAGGGGATTGTGGGGCCCTGGTGAATTGCCCTCTGTGGGGCCCCCATTCACCTCTCCCCCTACACTGGGGAGCAGGACTGGCTGGCCCAGGGGAGGGGCAGGCCCCTGCACCAGCCATCCCATGCTGGGAACTGGGCTAGCCAGCCAAAAGGGTGGTGCAGTTCGGCGCTGTTGGTCCGCCACCCCCCACCAAATGCACTGCTCTCAGCTCTATGCTGGAGCAGAAGGGAAGGGACACGAGGTAGCATGGCTGGGGCGGGGGGTAGCAATACAGGCCCTGTACTGCCTCCAGCCCCCTCCCCACTGCTCCAGCACAGAGCCAAGAGCAGCATATGTGGCGGGGAGGAGAGGTGGCCGGACTGGCAGTGCTGAACTGGGCTGCCTTTTTGGACGGATCATATGGTCACTAGCATGGGGGCGGGGGGGGCAGCAGTGTGGCCCCACAGGGCCCCCCAAAGCACAGGACCCTGGGCAGCTGCCCCAGGCACCCTACCTTAGGGATGGCTCTGAGGCAACCCAAACCATGCAATAAGCCACTCAATTTTTCCCAACAGAGTTGCAGCACACAGCAAACAGGGCTCCAATACATTAGTGATTTAAGTAAAGCAACACAGAACACAACATTCTTACTCTCACACTACCACTGATGTGCCACACTCAGACCTATTAGATGCAGGACTTACTTGAGACTGGCCAGTTCCAAGTTAGCCCAGGTGCTGAGGTTTGAGGGGTGAGGAAGCTTTGGGTGCACACCAACCTCTGTTGCATTGATGTTGATCTTCCTACCCTTGGCTAACAAGTCAGGCTGTTCTATGGATGAATTGATCAAGGGGGCGTCCTGGAGGAGAGGTGTCTGTCTTCATTCTCCTTCATCCATGTTTGGAATTGTTTCTTTCTTTCTTAATTGGATCCTGACTGGCCATTGAGTTTGCCCTTAGCTAGCAACTTTCAACTTTTACCACACACATACCCATATACCCCCTCTTTTTCCACTTATTTTTGCTCCCTACAGCACTTTTTAGGTGACGAGGCCATAAAAGCTGCTGCATGGGCACAAAAAGTTGCACTGGTATGCTATACAATAAAAGCTGCTGCCTCCAGCAATTCTATATTGAGGAGGAATTACTTCACTCCTGAGAAGCTCACCCCCTCCATCCTCCCAGGGGTGCATCTTGCACAAGCATTTAACCACAATGCTAACAACCAAGGGACATGTCGCAAGACAATTTTGTTCAGCTCCGGCTATTTTGGGAAGCCACTCCAATATGGGGTCTTTTCCTTGGGCCTTTGCCCAAGCTCCTACAGTCTGTATATCCCTTGGCTGTGGATTTTGAGCTTCCATGCACGACAACAGCGATTTGCAAATGAAATCTCCAAGCAAAATCCATGCAAGACTTTAATATTTTAAGCAATTATTTCATTCTAAAAAGAACACAACCACATATAACCTTTGGCTTTCATAACAGGACCATTCAATTCATTTGTATAATCCTTCATTTAAACCAATGAGATCTGAAAAAAATGAGAAGCACAATTCAGCAGAGAAATGAAAGCTCTCTGTAAGATCTTTTCATTTAATGCTTATCTGCAGCATTTACATTCTTTTATGTTAAAAGCAGTTGCTAACCTGACCAAAATTCACAACAAAATAGAAATTGGAGGCATGCACCAAGGAAAGAAGTATTAAAAGGGTGAAAAGAAATGACACCATAGTACGTGGGTCAAGTGGCTTCCATTATTTCTTTGTCTAAATAGCCTATTATTTTCTATAAAACAGAGTTTAGGCCCATTGTCCCCTAAGTTTACTTGCAGGATTGTTTCCTCCCTCCTCAGTTATTGAAGTAGGTGCAGAACTTTTTAATCTAACCTCCACAAAAAGTACCAGAGAGAGCAGGAGTTAAAGTATGCTGGAACGCCCTGGAACACCATTCTGGGGCCCACTATTTTTAGAGGCTCTGCATTCCAGGGCCCCTAAAAATAGAATGTGGAGCCGAAACACTGTGTTCCAGGGCCCACCACTGAAAAATAGCGGGCCCTGGAACACAGCATTCAGGGTCCATGTTCTATTTTTAGGGGCCCTGAATGCTGGCCCCTAAAAATAGAAGGCCCTGGACCAGCATTCCACTGCATTCTGGCAGGTAGGGGACAGGGGCAGAGGCTAGGGCCATTACTAGGGGCTCAACTCCACCCAAACCCATCCCCTTCCAGGCCCCAGCCCCAGCCTGGGGCCTGCTGCCCAAGCCCCAGCCACGACACTGCCCCAGGGCCTACTGCCCCCACCTCCCCAGCCACGCCACTGCCGGTGAGCGTGAGGACGGAGATGGCAGGAGCTAGGGTCCGGGGGGGGCCACCAGCACTGGAGGGGGGACCCACCAGCGTGGGAGCATTTCAGGGTCCCCAAATTATACTTTAACCCCTGAGAGAGAGGACAAGAAACATGTGGAGAACTGTATCCAGAAAGAAGTTTGTATATGTTCAAATTAGAATTTGGTTATTTATATTTCATACTTGAGTTATGTTATTCAATGGTCCCAAAGTATTTTATAACAAAAATTTGAAATTAGTAATGAGTGTCTGAATAGCCAACAAAATGATTTCATGTGCTTAGAAATAAGCTTGGAATTACATAATCTGTTAAACTGGAAAAAATATCTTTTAAGTTATGTATGTACATGCGTATGTATCATATTTTTTCTGTCTTCTCATATGTAACACAGCAGCCTATTATAGTTTTATGAATCTAGCTGCATGGGACTCACAGAGAAGAAAAACAACTATTGCCTTCTTAGTATACCTGAAAGTTGACATAATGGCTTTTCCATAAACAATATCATATTCTTAAGGTCTGATAGCTCACGATCTATTTTGGCAGGTAAAAAGTGCTAAAAAGGAGGGGGATTCCTGGATTTGTAATGGTAGAAAGCTTTCAGTTTTCTCCCATGAAAGCTCATGCAATAAATAAATGTGTTAGTCTTTAAGCGCCACAGGACTTCTTGTTTGTTTTACAATTTAAACTTGTCATTTGCATAGGGCTCAATAATTCCACTCCTGAGCCTTGAGCCAGTGCAAGTTCAGACTGTGGAGAATATTCACATTTGGAGGGGGGAAAAAAGAAAATTTTTTCTAGCAGATTGTTTAACGGGCTCTTGAAAGCTACTTAGAATTTGAAAATGCTAGAAATAGTTTCCATAGGAATGAATTGGAAGGTTGCATGCAGGTGAGATGGCTAAAGGTACACTGTAAATTGCCATGATTCCCCTGCAATTTATCACATGAATACCACCACCAAATACAGGATACTTAGCAATATGTCATTTATAAACGCCAGAGATTCTTTAATCCTAGTTAGAGATATTCACTACTAATTGTATACATTTCTCTCAGTTACACAAGCACATATCGAAATTAACTTTATTGACTCTTGAGGAATTATGCTGGGTGACACTAATATAACCAAGACCAGAATCTGGTACTATATGTCAGCTCGGTATTGGTGATGTTGGCTTTATATTTTTTCTTTTACATAGGTAAAGATAACCTTCACTAAAAAATTGCAAAAATGATGTAGGAATTAAGATTGCCTCAAATATACAAAATTTTAATTATCCCTGTTTGGTTGTATCTCAAAAGATTTGG
The DNA here is from genome assembly GCA_007922195.1 of Podocnemis expansa. Classification (NCBI taxonomy): domain Eukaryota; kingdom Metazoa; phylum Chordata; order Testudines; family Podocnemididae; genus Podocnemis; species Podocnemis expansa. Next base: position 52,538,789 of record ML681989.1, read on the forward strand.
AAACATGGTTTACACTACAACTTTCATTGCCTTGCAGAATTAGTTCAATTAAGATCAATATCAGCATCAGCAATTATCTGCATAATTTCTGTACAACATTCTGCTGCTAGCATTTCAGCATGGCAAAGTTTTAGTGCAATTGCACTCCATCCTAATTATCATCTGTGAGATTCAGTTGGGAGATAAGAGACACTAAATCATTCAAAGGCCCAATATTTTGGGGCCCAATCCTAAACTATTAAAGTCAATGAGTATTCTACCATTATCTTCAAAGGGAGAAAGATCAGGGCTTTAGTTGCTTTTACACTAGTAAATGTTCAGATACAGTAGAACTTTAAAGCAGTCTCAATTTTATGTTTCAGTCTCCAAACAGCGTGTGTACTAATGTGAATGAAATGCATTGGTGACAAGACAAAACCTTGCTGATGATATATCACTTGATAATTCAGACATTGCAAAATTATGTGGTCCAAGTACTAGCACGCTGAGCCAATGACAAGTTTCATTAGCCTGTAAGAACTATAGGTCCTCTTACTCTAGGAGATGTGGCCTCTGTATCATGTGCAAAACTAGCAAAAGATTAGATTCAGAAATTAAAGACAGAAGGGCCCTGTTGCAGAACACCTGTCCATCACTGGCCAGAAAGAGGTTAAGAGAGCCCTTAGAGAAGCTATACGAGAAGTAGCTGATAGGAAGGGGCTGTGTGGCAGCCAGTCAGGTCCCAGGAGATCAGTATAAAAGGAAGTTGCAGAGCAAAGCAAATGGAGTGCCTCCCAAGTGCTCAAAGAGGGAGACCTATTAGCACTCTGAACAGAGTAGAGACTGGTTGCCAGGACTCAGCTGAAGACCCTGAAGCAAGGGCAGATAAGATAGTGGGACTGCAGGAAGATTGTCCAGATAAGTCCGTTTAGTAGTTGGAAGAGACACAGAGAAAGACTGACACAGGTAGGGTCTCTGGGCTGCGATTCAGAGGCGTGGGTGGCTCCAAGTCACTCCCCTCTCCCCCCGCCAATTGCCAGTGGAATGGTAACAGGGGTGCAGTGACCACAGCAGGAGGTGGCTGGAATGGAGGGAGCATGGACTGTAACTCAACCGGAGGACCAAGTCACAAGAAGCAGGGTCCAGCAGAGACAGGACTGAGTGTGAGACACAGCAGAGAGGGGCACATGGCTGGCAGAGAACTGATTCCCCAGCCAGCCAGCAGGAGGTGCCAAAGCTGTGGGTCAAACTGTGTTACAGGACCATTAGACTAGTCAGATCTTCTGTATATCACAGGCCACCTATACCACCCAGCATACACAACCTGTGGCTGCCAATACTCAGGGGAGACGGTGAGGAAAACTGGCTTTGGCAGTGTTACTAAGCATACCCAGTCTGTAGAAGCATGCTTAGTACAAGCCAAGCAGCAAAACTCAGAGGCACATAACCCCGCATCCTCACCCCCCAAGGATTGTCTCTGTCACAGGCATAAAACAGGAGGGACTGAGTTGTACCAGTGCTTGAGGCTTCTGTACTGGCAGGGAAGTTATACAAGATATGCCCAGATAACCTTGGTAGTGATCCACATCCACATTCTGTAGAAGGTGAAAAAACTCCAGAGTCACTGCCCATCTGATCTAGGGGGAAATTTCCTTCTGAAATCCACATTAGATGATCAGTTAAATCCTCATGAGCATTTGAGCAAGAGCCAGCCAGTCAAGCCCCTGAGAGAAAATGTTCAATGCCATCTCAGATTTCTGGTCCACCCCACCCAATGCCCCATTTCCAGCTGTGGCTATTCCTCATACTTCAGAGGAAGAAAATTAAAAAATAAACCACCCATTTCTTCTTCATTAGGAAGAAAAAAATATCCCTTTTTGATCCCTGGAGGTGGCCAGCTAAAATCATGAAATAAGAACTTTAGACCAGTGGTTTTCAACCTGTGTGCCATTAGAACTGTCCAAATATTCTGTGAAATCGTGTACAAAGTTAATGAAAATCAATGTAAAACAAACATTGTTTCTCTTAGACACCAGTCTATCCAAGCAAAATTACAAGTAGTAAAAATTAATCATCAAGGTATTGTTTTTCAATTCCAAAATTTTAACGTTTTAAATGAAGATGGCCAAAGGGCAAAATCGAGATGATGTGTATGTTTTTCCAGTGCATTTGAAACATTAATGCATTTGAGTCTTCTTTAGCTTTCCATATGCACTATATTGCAAACTGCTCTAGTAAGACCGTAACCATAGCAAATGTGAGTAAACTTTGTTTATGAGCAATCAATTCAGCTGAAAAAAGTGGTGTGCTGTGGAATTGTTTGTCTCATCAAAGTGTGCCATGTCACTAAAAAGGTTGGGTGCTACTGCATTAGACAAAGACAAACCAGAAAGACTGTTGAGCCCAGCCCTGCCCCACCCCGCTCTTCACCACCACCACAAGCACTGTCCTCACAAACAACTCTGTCACACAAGTGCACTCATGTTTGTTCAGCTTTCCCTTACAACTAATTAAACTCCTTCCCTCTACAAAGCCTGTTAAGAGATCCTTCCAAAATCAGAGCCCTTTGATGGCTAGAAACCTTCTTTTAATTCCAGCCTAAATTTGTTCCTGGTCAGTTCATAACCATTTATTCTTGTGCCAACACTGTCCTTTACCTTAAATAGTTCATCTTCCTCTCTGGTATTTCAAATACTGCGGAAGTTCAGGAAGTGCTACCAGAATGAACTTGGTGTTTCTGTATTTTCCCTAGCAATAGTGGAGGATTGAAAATAAAGCTTAAAAATAATATTCATATACTGGAATTTTTTCTCTGTTTGGATATTATAATTCTAATGCAGAACAAGTTTTGGGTCTAAAGAAAATATTATACTTTAATTTTTTTTAGTTGCCTGAGGCCCTGTTATCAGCTGATATAATTCAGCATATATTAATAAAGTTCATTGGAGCTAAATTGGCTATACCAAATGAAGAGCTGTTCATTACACTATAAAAAATAAGTATATGAAATAGGATATCAGGTATTGTACTATTATTTATTTTATTTTTTAATGTATACATTAAGTATATCATTCTGTTTTATTTAGGTTTTTATACTGTCTCATGATGGTGCTTGTAAATAAACATTAAAGTGTTAAAAATATAAATCAAATAACATCAGATGGACATTCTTTAAATGTATCAGGAACAAATGAAATCCTAGCAATGATATGTCAGATACTTGATAAGAATGGCGAAGTTATCAATCATGAGGCAGAAAATGCAGAAGTATGTTCAATAAATATCTGTTCTGTATTTGGAAAACAACAAGATGGTGTATTCATATCTTACAGTTATAATGAAATACTTGATATTTCATCAGCCGCTCTAGAGGAAATTAAACAGTAGCCATTAAACTTAAACATTTTTAAACCCACAGGAACAGATAACGTGCACTCTAGACTATTAAAAGAAATGGCCAAGGAGCATTCTGAACCATTCATGTTGATTTGTATTAAATCTTAAAACACAGAAGAAGTTTAGGACTACAAAAAAAGTTAGTGTACTAATACTGTGCAATATTTAAAGAGTGCATCTATAGGATGATCTGGGAGAAAGTAAGCTACCCAGCCTGAGACAAATCCTGAGGAAGATAATGGAATAAGTTTATATGATGATATAATCAGTAAATATTAAAGCTGGTAACACAATTAATGCCAATCAACATGGTTTAAGGAGAATAGGGCTTGTAAAATTTATTTATGCTAACTCAAGTTTGGTTGTTGGGCAGTTCACCTAGTTTGTGTGATGTTCTGATTGAAAAGTCAGTAACTACATTATAGAAAAATCAATATAGCCCAAATTAAATTGATTGATTGAAAAAAAGTAATTGTAAATTGGGACTCATCCTATAATGGGTCCATTTTTAGTAGGATCCCACAGGGATCTGTTCTTGCCCAATGTTATTAAACATGATTTTCAATCACCCAGAATTAAATATAAAGCCATCACCGGGCTTTACACAGACTGATCTGGATCACTCGATAAAGTGAGCTGATTTGAACATGTTTTAATACAACCAAATGCAAGATCATTCAGGGAGCTGATTATATTTTTGAAAGCAGTGACTCTAAAAAAGACTTAGTAATCAGGATAGATAACTAACTGAACATAAGCTTCTAATACAATGCTGTACTTAAAAGGATGAACACACTTGTTGGATGTACATGCAGGAACATATCAAGCTGGAGTAGTAGGGTAGTATTAGTTTTGTATGCAACTTTAGACCACTGTATCTACTTCTGTTGCCTATGCTAAACAAAGGTGATGAAAAACTGAAAGGATTCAGAAAAGAGTTACAAGAATGATTAGAGGTTTGGGAATGATGCCTTATAGTAAAAGGTTAAGGAGCTCAGCTTTCTCCTGAATTAACTAAATAGATGAACAAGTGAGCTGATCACTGTCTGCTCATGGGGAAGGGATTTTTGATAATAGAGAGTTATTTAATTTAGCAGAAAAAGCATAATGAGATCCAGTGGTGCCTTCCAACATATTCAGGGCACCACACACATATTTAAAATGAAGTACTATTTAAATAATAACAATTTTAAAAAATTGAAAAAACATTAAAAAAGCCAAACACTCTGGTAACATTAAAAATGTGTGGAGATCTTATGTAGGGCCTGGCAGGGTTTAAAACTGAAAATACCTCTGAAAAAGTAAATGTTTTTTGATTTGCTTTGTTTTAAGTGGAGTTGCTTCTGGATGGCCTGAGACAGGTATTCAGGAAGATTGAGTTCTACGTCCTACAGCTCCCCACAGCAAAAGCTCAGTCACCCGTTGATCAAAGGGCATGACGGTGGGACAGTGAAAAGATGGGTGTCCTTAACATGCAGATACCCACAAAGACTGTGCTTCTGGAGATAACCTGAAACCAGGGCTGATGCAAGCGGTAAGCGCCGTAAGCAGTGCAGGGGGGCGCCAACATTCAAGGGGCGCCAAAATGCGGAGTAATAAAGCAGTGGTTCCCAACCAGTGTGCCGTGGCAACTCCTCAAGTGTGCCGCAAGACCTGCCTGGGATCTGGGTTTATTTTAAATCTCTCTCCCTGCACAGAGCAGCCATGTGGGCTGTGCAGAGCAGGAAAAGCTTGCCCAGATGCTGGCTGGTAGGTGTGGGCTGGGGGAAGGAGAATGAATAGAGTTTTGGGGGGCAAAGAGGCACTGAGGTTGAGGGGCTAGTGGGGCATGGGGCTAGCGGACAGCCCCTGAAAGACCTGTCGGGGGGCCTGCTGAGGCAGGCACACTGGGAAAGGTGCTTCTGCTGACAAGATCCAGCACCAGCTGGATACAGGAATGCCACTGCCTGTGGGAATGGGTGCCAGGCAGGGACCTGGGGCAAATCATCACCTCCGGTGAGACTGGGTTGGGGGGAGTCAGTAGGGGCAGTAGGGAGCCATGTGGGGGAGGGAGCTGCTGGAGGGTAGGGGACTGCTTTGGGGGCAGGGAGCTGCCCTGGGGAAGGGAGCTCTGGGAGCAGCAGAGCTGCTGGTGGGAGTATGAGAGGGGAGAAGGGGGTGCTGCAGGCAGCAGAGCTGCCAGAGAAGTGGGTGCTGTGGGTGGTAGAAGTGCGGGTGGGAGGGGAGACACTGAGGGTTGTGGTGCTGCTGGGGAGGAAAGGAACATCATGTTCTCCTGCCCTGTTCTGTCCTCCCACTCCCCCGGTTCCCATGTGCCACTCCTAATCTTCCTTCCCCTCTCCTCTCTTGCCACCCCTGCACTGCTCCCCACCCTGCCCTGCTGCCCCCATGGCCACCCTTGCACTCTTTTGCTGCCCTGCTCTGTGCCCCACACTCTCTCCTGCCACCCCACATAGCCACCCCTGTCCTCCCCTCCCCTTTCTTGCCAGCACTCCCCTACCACCCCACATTTAGCAAACTTTCTCTACCAGTGTGCCATGATTCATGAATATTCATGAGTGACTTTAACTATTCATGAATTAAAGGTGGTATGCCTCAAAATAATTAGAGGTATCAAGGTGTGCTACAGCATAGAAAGCAAGGAGATTTGTGGCACTTAAAGTCTAACAGATTTATTTATCACATGAGCTTTCATGGGAGAAAAATTCCACTTTGTTAGATGCTCTGAAGAGAGGGAACTTACAGAATTGGATGAAAGTAAATGCAGGAAAGTGTGAGACATGGGATCAAGTCATACTGCAACAGCAAATCAGAGCATTTGTAAGGATTCAAACTACAGGAAATAGCACACAGAAGGAGGGTGAAGTCAAATTACCTGTTATAATGTGAAAAGAATCCATAGTCAGGATTCAGCCCTGCTTTCACACAATCTAATCTGCATATTATTTGAATTTTAGCTGTTTCTCATTGCAGTCTTGATGTCCCAAGACTTCAAAGAGAAACAGCCATACAATCCTTACAAATGCTCTGATTTGCTGTCGCAGTATGACCTGATCCCATGTCTCACACTCCCCTGCATTTACTCTCATCCAATCATGTAAGTTCCCACTCTTCAGAGCATCTGACGAAGTGGGATTTTTCTCCCACGAAAGTTCATGCGATAAATAAATCTGTTAGTCTTTAAGTGCCACAAAACTCATTGCTTTTTTTTATTTTACTAGACTAACATGGCTGCCCCTTTGGAACTTAGCATAGAAAAGGTTGGGAACCACTGTAGTAAGGGGGCTGCACTGCTGACGTCACCGCTAGGCCATGTCATGCTGCACTGCCATCTCCCTGGTTGCAATGGAATCAAAAAAAAAACCTCTCAGGCTGGCAAAACAGGAAAAGGAAGGTGGCAAAAGAAGAGGCCATCCAGAGGCAAGCTGGGGCACTTTATAACTTTCAAAAAATTGAAAGTGACAAGTGAGCACCCTCAAGCATAAGAAGACCTACTAAGTACAAGTACTTCTGGAGCAAGCCCAGCCAAGAACTTCATAGCTGACCAATATTCAGTGACTTCCAATTCATATACTCTCTCACTGATGATGATGGAAGTTTCTAAAAAGTAACAGCAATGAGTGTGGAAGAGCAAAGTGAACCATCACGTACTTTAGATACCTTTGAGGAGGAACAGCTTAGGCCAAAGCCACAATCAGCTTCATCAACTTCAGGCTTATTGGCATTTGAGCTAGCAGAGCCTTTGAAATGGCTGAAACTCACTGACAAAATAAGAATTACTCTTACAGACTCATGTTACCATAGAGTAGTGGCTTGCTCATTTGCTTTATATACAGAAGGTCCTGGGTTCAAATCTCCCAGAGTAGGACTAGATGATCTCTTGAGGTCCTGTCCAACCATATACTACTATTCTATTCAGGACCTTTTCCAAAGAAAGGCATTTTGTACCCTAGGGACTCTAGTGGATGCAAGTTCAGTGACACTACAAATGGAAAATGGTGAATTAGTGTCAAGGCCATGGTTAGTGTACTCAACTTCCACAGACTGCATGTTCTGTTTCTGCTGCAAACTGTTTTCATCAACAGATCCAAGCAATTCTTCATCCAGCAGTTTTGCATTGACTGGCTACAATCACTGGAGGGACTTATCCAAGGCACTGCATACACATTAAACAGGCCTTGGCCATATGAAACGTTTGAAAATGTGGATTGACTTCAGGAAGGATCTCAAAAACAAGACCACCCTTGACTCACAAAATCAAAAGGCTGTATGAACTAAAATAAAAGCATTGGTCAGATGTGACTGCAAGGCTCATCAAAATGATCAAAGTTTTTGGATCTCAATGTCTGGCTCTACGAGGCTCCTCTAATAAGCTTTTCAAAAGAAACAACGGCAACTTTCTGAAACTGGTAGAATTGTTCAGAAAATTTGATCCTGTCATGGCGACACATATAGAGAGGGACATAAACAAGGAATCCAAATTCCACTATTTGAGCAAAGACACACAAAATGAAATTATTGCAATTTTGGGCAAAGGCATCACTGTGAAGATCTTATCTGCAGTCAAGAAAGCAAAGTACTATTCTATAATATTGGACTGCACTCCAGACATCAATCACACCGAGCAGATGATGGTTATTATTCATTTTGTCTCCTGTAAAGAAGGTACTGTGGACATCAAATAACATTTCCTAGGATTCCTGGAAGTGCACGATTCAACCTGAGAGGGTTTGTGTGACACTGTTGTCAATCAACTGCACGCCTGGAATCTTAATATTGGTGATATGAGTGGCCACGGCTATGACAGCGGTGCCAACATGAAAGGGAAAAGGAATGAACTGCAGACGCTGATTTTAAACATGAACCCTCGCCCTTTCTATGTGCCATGTGCAGTTCACAGCCTGAACTTAGTGGTAAATGACGCTGCCAAAGTGAACCCTGAGACAATCAGTTTCTTTGGAAGAGTTCAAGAGGTATATAATTTTTTCTTGTCATCAGTGAAGCGTTGGGCAGTTCTCAAGAAGTACATTTCCTCTCTTACATTGAAACCTCTTTCGTTGGGAAAGTCTCATTGATGCTCTGCAGCCTCTCAGGTATCAAGTTGGAGAAATCTATGATGCTCTGTACTAGATATTTAGCGATGAAAAGTACAGCAAAGAGTCGAAGTCTGAAGCACAGATTTTGTGCACCAAGTTGAAGGATTTACAATTCCTGTGCTCCCTTATCCTGTGGCATGACCTGTTGAATTGCATCAATCCAGTCAGTCCAACAATTCTTCAGAGTACCAGTGAAAACATTGCCATTCCTTTGACAGCCATTGAGAACTTGAAAGTCTTTCTTTCCAACTACTGCACTGATTCCAGCTACAAGTCTCCAAAACAAATCCCAACCAACAGCTTTCCCAATGCACAGTGTGCTTAATATCATTCATATGAAATACAACATCCAACAATCCTGGCCTGCTTTTTGATCCTCCTTATGAAGGACAATCTAGCATGAGTCACGTGACTTCAGTCAATCCACTGAGGGATCCAAGTTCCAACATGCCACAGTCAGGCCATCTTAAACTACAAACCTATATTTCTATAAGTATGTCACTGGAAATTTTTAAATGATTGGATGGAGGGGGTCTTTGTTTTTTTAAAAGACATATTCCTGTTTTCAGAAAGAATGATTTTGGGAGAGGTCCGATGGCCTGTGCTGCCTGCAAGGTCTCTTCTGGCTTTTTATGAATCCTGTAACTTAGGACACTGCTTAACGTTGCCACTTCAGCTAAAGTGGTGCTGCCAAGTTCTGCTACAATGCACATGCCTCCAAGTCAATGTCCAGTGTAACAAGACTTAACAACAACCTGCATAGCCTATTGAGCCTAGTACTTGGATCACCTGCAATGCTTGCTCCCACCCCATGATGCACAGTGCACAACAGCAAATATCTAATGGAGACTGGTATATCACAGTATGCATGGCAACACCTTGCAGCAAGATAACACTTTTTTTTTTTCTTTCCTGATACTAAAGGTTAGGTTTTTTGTATTTGGCTGGGACATGGATTGGGCCAATAGAAGAATGAAGAATGAAGAAACTACAAGCCGTTTTGTACTTTATAGATATTAGAGAGTACCTCTGCATGGATTCATAGTAGTCAGAGGAGAGGTTTCAGAAGTCAGGCTAACCCATTCCAGGAGTTTGGGGTTCACAGGATGACAGAGATAAAGTGGTCAAAGAGAAGCAGCAGATGTCTGGAAAATCTCCAGGCTACTGTTCTGTACAGAGTTTGAGACCAGGAACATTGTAGCATAAATTGTGGCAAAGCCCTTTCTTGGTCAGACAGCTAGTCATCATGCTGGGAAGGCAGGCAGCTTATCCCTGCCTCCTTCCCCACTTGTCTTGTCTTCACTGGGGGTCACAGGGCAATGGATGGGGGGGGGGAGTTTTATGGTCTTTACTTGAGTTGCAATTTTGGGTCGAAACGGTAATAAAGACAAGGTAGTATGGATTGCAGTCTAGGCTCTCCCCTGCGCTTTAACTCAAGGTGATAGCTTGTGAAAACTACTAACTTCCTTGTCTTTACTAGGATTTTAACTCAAATCATTAACTCAGTGGTTCTCAACCTTCTGGGGGTCATGACATGCTTGGCAGTGTATTGCGACCCTGAGGGATACACCAGATCCCTGCCCCCAAGCCAAATCCAGCCACCTCCCCAGCTCTCAGCAACACACTTACCTCTGTGTGGCGAGGCAGTGCTTGAGAACTGTTGTATTAACTAATTCAAGTTAAGAGCATAGCTCGTCTCCTAGCATAGACAAGCCATAGAGGATGTGATGATTATAGGAAGAGGACTGGCTGTTTTCTTCTTCCAGGGTAAAAGAGAATGAGGTTAGACTGTTTGGATGCTATCTCCTTGCCACAAAGGAGAGTCAAAAGCCATACCCCACCCCCACACCCAGCCAAGCCTACTAGGTGAAGAAGGGCATCCAGCAAGAAGACATTTGAGTTTTTTTCAGTTTTGTTGGTGCAAGTTTTGTTTCTGTTACACTTTACCACTAACCTGGGGTGCTGTGGGGTAAAGATGCTTGGCAGAGCCTGCTGGCCACCTGGCCAGCCCTCAGCTACAGCCTTTTCCAAACCCAAATGTAGTTATTTGTATAAAAGCATGTATTGTATTGCTCTACACATTGCGATAATGCAATAAGAGACCTTACCATATATGTCAATAAGAAAATTGAGGTTGCCATAGAAGCTGGAATGCTCTGGCTTTGATAGGTTTACAGTGTCAACTTTAATGTTGCACTTAGTTGTATGGCTTTCTCTCCATCAAAGTGTGTAATTCCTATAGACATTAATAGCAGTTCTACTGGCATGTGGAGAGCAGATTAGACCCTTTCATTTTAGCAGTATTTTTTTACAGAAACCTGCAGTGTTTTGTGTAAATGAGATCAATGTGGCTCATTTGTCATTTTAATAGATTCCTTATACAATCATTTGCTTTTTACATAATTGTTTGTTTATGTCTAGTGACAGATTTTTAAAAAAATCTGTCATTGTGATCATAGTGTATGTGCCATTTGGAATTAGAGATTCTGAAGATCTCCATTAAAGCTAGCTTGAAAATGCTACCTCAATCTCTTACCCCACCTCCCCCTTTGAACTTTATTGTTTGAGAAGCTGAAGTCAATATAGGATAAACCTTTACTGCCCTCTGGTGGAATTTACTAGGTGCATATCTGCAAAGCATACAGTAATAATTGATTTCCTGACATGCAAGTTGTTGTAGACAAGCTTATTTATGTTGCATTATTGTCTATATTTACCAAACAGCAACAGCCTGGAATACACTAAATGTACTGAACAAAATAGTAAGGGCTAATGCTTGAAAATTTGGTGTACTCTTGCTCCCTTTCTTTTTATGCACTTAATCATATATTTACAAGCATATTTGTATGCATCTCTACTGATCTGGACATAAGAATGACAGAACAACTGTTACTACAGACAAAAAGTCTCTATGAGACACAAACAGCATATAGTTTTTTTCAGTTAGTTTGCCATGAAGTGTAATTAAAGCAGGGGTCTCAAACTCAAATCACCACAAGGGCCTTATGAGGACTAGTGTCTTAGCCTGAAGGCCACACCACTGAAACCTTCTCACACAACAATATTTCAAATATCAGTAATGACAGTGTTGTTGCAGACTGCAGGAAATAGCTTTAGGGACTGCATGCGTCCCATGGGCTGTGTGTTTGAGACCCCTGAATTAAAGGCTGGCACCAGCTGTAGCTTCAGAGTCTTCTTCAAGCCCCTTTCTTTATTACAGCTTGGATGTTGCCAAATTGCAAAGGGGTAGCCATGTTAGTCTAGTTCAGCAAGACAAGCAAGGAGTCCTGTGGCATTTAAAGACTAACAAATTTATTTATCAACTAACAATAACAATAATGCGATACATAGATCACTTAGTGTTTAAATGCCACAGGACTCCTTGCTTGTTTAACAGCTTGGATGTGACTGTGACACTGTCCAGGGGCACCCAGCATGCTGAAGCATCTCATTATCACTTGCTTTAGCATAAGAAAGCTTTTGTCTTTGCCTGCAGCCTGTGAGCTCACTGACCAGGGCCATAACTAGGGCGGAATGACCAGGGCTTTGCTCCAGGTGCCGTGTTTTAGAGAGAGCCATTCGTGTTTTAGAGAGAGCCATTTGCAGTTTTTAAAAGGCAAGCAGGAAAATTCTCACAGCTGCTGTTAATGCAAGTCATCCTCCGCCGGGCGCAGCCAACAAGTTCCAGCTCAGAAACCGATGGGGTCGCTCTCCTTCTCAAAGTGGTTCCGACCACACCATTCAAGAATTGTCCCAAGCTAACACCCAAGGCGTAGAGCTGCGAGTCAGGCCAGGCTCAGACCCCTGCAGCGAAGTGTCTGACAAGCGCCCCTGGAGGAAGGGCGGCCAGTCCAGCTTTTGCCCAGCTGGCAGGGTGGGATGGGGCAGGCTAGCTGATCTGACAGCCCAAATGGACAGGGCACATACACTACCAAGATGGCCCAATGGCGTTCCCCAGCCACCATGAGCTGGATGCCCGCATAGAGCTGAGCACGCTGTCCCGGTGCTGCTAGTTCAATTACGGTGTCTGCCCTGCTGTGTTCCTGCTGCTGCCATCTGCACCTTCCACCTCGAGGCACAAATACATGTGGCTGCAGCACTCCTTGTCTGTAGCATCATGCCCCCAACCTGTCCTGGCCCACATCTTTCACCTTGAGCCTCACGCTGCTGCTGCTGTAGCCCCGAGGGGTGGGGGGAGGCCCCCCTGGGAGTAGCAGGAGGAGGGTGGAGCCCTGCTGAGGTTGCGGCGAACATGCCTCCTCAATGGCAAGAGCAGCAGCATGACCAGCCCACAATGCACATGTGCCAGCTGGCTAGGCTGAGCTCACCACCATCCCCTGCAACTGGGTGCCTCCTGGCTGGCTGAGAAGGAACGAGCATCTCCTACTCCTCTGACCTCAACATGAGCTGTGTGCTTGGAGGCTGGGCCTGGTTGGGGCTCCAGAGTGGATCCCAGGGAAAGTTCAGGACAGGGAGGGAGCGGGGCTCCAGGGAGAGACAGGTGTGCATGCCTGGTGCTGAGAGCCAGTGTGGGGATATTACTGGTTTATGCAGGAAAGCAGAAGCAGGAGAGCTTTGGGACCTAATAGGTGGCTTTTCTGTATTTTGTTGTACTGTAGGGAAGGCTATCTGTGATGCAGCAACAATCCTCCATCCTGGGTTCTCATTTGAGAGCAGGGCTCAGTGGGCTGAGAGTGTGGCCTCCAGACATCCACAGGGCACCAGCAGGCCCTGAAAGAGCAAGGAAGGGACGGGGAGAGAAGAAGCTTCAGCACCAAAGAGGCACCTGGGGTCGCAGTGTGTGGCGCCACTCGTCAACAGGAATCGATGAGCTGCAACAACTCCCTAGCCTGCACTGGCCCTTAACAGGCCAGAGGTGGCCATGGCATCCTCTGAGTGTGGATAGGCCTGTTCCCTGCCAGTAGCAGTTGGGGCCAGATCGGGCCCTGGGCTGGATTGAACTCTGGGGAGGTGCAGGGGGCAGCAACACTCCTGGGTGCCAGGAGGCTGTGTTTCATGCTGCTTGCCCCAGGCACCAAAATACCTAGATCTGGTACTGTCGCTGACTCTTCTAGCCACAGGCAACACAACACTCCCTTCCTAGCCTACACAGGTTCTGCTCCCCCTTTGTGAGTTAACAATAGACATGTTCCAACCCTTGAACATCAGCCTGGAGTATTCAGCTCTGGGACCATTAGACACTCAGGCCTGGTCTACGCCGCTCAGGAAAATTCAGTGACAGTCAATGGGGGTTATGCAAGCTACTCAAAGTAGGATGCATGACTCTTGTTGACTTCCTAACTCCCTTTCAGCATGGTGTCTTCACTGTGCTGCGCCACTTGAGGTGGTGGTTTTACTAAGTCGATTTCTGAATCGACTTAGGATGTCTTGACTGACTTGTAAGTTGATGCAGAAAAATTGATCTGAAAGCAATGAGTTTGCCACTGTCAGTGTAAATAATATAGCGCTAGACTTCTCACATTTACAGCTCCCAAAGGAACAATACCCTCCTGCTTATTAGTTATACATGAAATCACAGTCGCAGTTCAACAGAACTTAGATATGTTTATTAATCACATGAGATACAATTTCTAAATAAAACTGAGCTTTACTCATGATCCAATAGAACTCTCAAATGTTAGGATTTTTTTTTCACCCAGTTTGATAATTTTACTTAGAAATTGCTGTCAGCAGGGGCAGTTGAGGTCCCGTTTGCTGCCAGCCCTGGAGACAACAGCAGGATTCCCTGGCCACCCAGGATAGGCCAACAGCAGGAGCCACTCCTGGCAGGGCCTCTAGGAGGCTTCTATTATTAGCCTGCCTCAGCACACCTTAAGGGTTCAGGAACCAAAACAGAAGTAAAGAGAGCATACATTTTATTTTTAAAAATCCTCAGGGATTTTAAGTCAACCTCATGATTTTTGGAGGTCTGGCTCATGATTTTCCAATAGCAAGAGCTGTCAACACTGCAAGTAATTTGGAAAAGTGGGTGAACGATGATGTACCCAAGTTTGCTGATGTTATTAAAGTTATCTTGATATAGTGTAGTTCAAAGCTGACTGCAAAAAGTTACAAAAGAGTCTTTGTCTTGGGATGCACACCTGTGCACGCTGGGTTATGATCTATATGATTTTCATGTGCACTTGTACACTGTGATTGTATGATTTGTTGCCAATTACACCATTGCAATGTTTCTTTATGGATGCTCCTAACCTATTCTACGTGATCAGCATGATATCAGGCTTCCTACAACTTCATGCATGTACACAGACATGTAGCATGGGTCAAAGGGGTGAGAGACAAGCAGAGTTTTCTCCCAGCAGCAAACAAGCACCTGGAGGAGGCAACAAAAGATACACTAATTGAGTTCCCTAGCTCAAGCCAGACAAAGAGATCACCTCTGCCCAGAAAGGAAGGGGACAGGAGGAGTTTTTGGAACAAAGGGAGACATTTGGAGGGATTTGGGGCTTTTTGCCTGGGAATCTCCATCTTGAAACAACTCTAAGCAAGTTCTGGGCCCTGCCTGGCCTCAGGCAGAGACTGGCTGTGGAACATCTGACAGTCAAACACCTTGTGCATAAACTTGAACTATGAGATCAATTTGAGTAGAATTATTTAGGTTCGTAGCATGTTTTACCTTTTATTTCATTGTGGTCTTGCCTGACTCATTTATATTGTGATTCTGCCATGATTGGCTGTATTCTCACTTAGAATTACAATCTGATCAACAAAATTGTAACTGTTTTTCAAAGCTGTGTGGTCTTTAGAGGGTATGAGTGAAGAAGGCTGGGCACAATCCATTTCTTTGTTAAATGGACAGACAAGTGTGCGGTGAATGGGACTGGGCCCCAATCTCTGTAGATAGTGGTTCCTGGTGTGGCAGCTGGGGTTGGGGTGCTCACATGGGGACTGTCCCTCATGTAGCCAGAGGGCATACACCCACTGCCTGGGACCAATTGCACACCAGAGGCCAGAGTGGACTGACTCAGAAGTGAGTGGGCACTTGGAAAAACAGGGTGAATCGGGGTTCAGGAGTGGGAATTGGGGGGGAGGGGTGTCACAGTGGCACACCAGCCTGGATCTGGGAAGCAGCCTTTTACAGTCTTACCAAACTGAGTGACTGGGCAACAACATGGTAGATGAAATTCAATGTTGATAAATGTAAAGTAATACACATTAAAAATGGTATCCCAACTACATTCAGAAAATAACGGGGTCTAAATTAGCTGTTAGCGCTCTTGAAAGATATTGTGGAGTCATTGTGGTTAGCTCTCTGAAAAAATCTCAGTGTGCCATAGCAGTCAAAAAAAGCAAACAGAATATTAGGAACCATTAGGAAAGGTATAAATAAGACAGGAAATATGATGCCATTATATAAATCCAAAGTTTGACTACACATTGAATTCTTATCACCCCATCTCATATATATATATATGAATAAATGAAGTGGAAAAGGTTCAGAAGAGAGCAACAAAAGTGATTATGGGAGTGAAATGTCTTGTATATGAGAAGAGATAAAAAGAGTGGGACTATTCAGAAAAGAGACCACTAATGTAAGGAGGGAATATGATAGAGGTCTATAAAGTCAGGAAAGGTGTGGAGAAAGTTAATAGGGAATTCTTATTTAGCACTTCATATAACACAAGAAAACAGGGTTACCCAAATGAAATTAATAGGGAGAAGGTTTAAAGCAAACACAAAGATGTAGTACTTCACATAACACATTCAGTACATGGAACTCATTGTCCAGAGATGTTGTGGTGGCCAAAAGCATAATTGGGATCAGAAAAGAGTTAGATAAGTTCAGGAAGGATGGGATCATCAATGGCTATTAGCCAAGATATTCAGGGACACAGCTGCATGCTCTGGGTGTCCCTGGTTCTTCAATGGCCAGAAGCTGGAACTAGATGACAGGGGATGGATCACGTGATAACTACCCTATTCTGTTCATTCTCTCAGAAGCATCTTGCACCAGTAACTGCCAAAAGCAAGATACTGGACTAGATGGACTATTGGCATGATTTTGCATAGCCCTTCTTACATTTTTAACTAAAAGTATGCTAAACAAATGGTTAAATGTAAATGAAATTACAACACACATACTAGACCTAGACTTAACAAACAAAATACTTATTGATCTAATGATGTTTAGTTCACCCAAAGTGTTTTCAGTGTTTTCCAGCCACGTCTGTGACCTTCATTTCATCAGGCAGAACACCGTCACTAGTTCTTCCATTATTACTCCTCGGGATCTTTGCACCATTTTGCTAGTGGCTGGCAGGTGCTCCCTCTTCACTGGGTTCCAGCTCAGGCACTGGATAATAAACAGACCAAGTCTGTCTACTCAGACTCCCTGCTACCACAGTCAGTCCATGTGTTTTTCACATAGCCCATTCTTGAGTTCAGTGTTTATCTGTTTTCCCCTAAGGGTCCCCAGGGTCTCAAGCTTCATCCTTTCTTTTGGGCCATGGCTTATAGAATTCCCAAACCAAAAGTACAAACTTAAACCACCTCTCCCCCTCAAGGCTTGAACTTAAATGCTTCACAAGCGTTCCCTAACACTTTGTTTCTCAGCTGAACACTGACACTGCAGAGCTCTCTTTGGCATCTTACCCTGGTACACGGCTCATGAGAAGAATTAACTTCTCTTTTGTGACTTTTCCCAGCACTCTCTCTTCAGACCTGTGTCAGACCATCTCAGAGAGAAAAAGCTTCCAACCTCCTCCATCCTCAGCCTCTATTTTTTCTCAGTTCTTGTAAGGGGCTCCTTTCCAAGGGGACTGCTAATTCACCTGCCTAACAGCCCTGCAGATGCAAGCAGGTCTGTTAATTGAGCCCTCAGCTTCCTATCAACCCTGTCAGCACCAGTCTGAGGTTTACACCACCTCGCAACAATCTGACAGCTCCTTTTTTTCCTTGTAGGACTGATCTGAATAATTATTCATGGCACTACTGTCCAGCATGTCCATCCCAGAGTAGCTTCACACCCTCAAAAAAACAAGGAGTCATGTGGCACTTTAAGACTAACAGATTTATTTTTCACATGAGCTTTCGTGGGAGAAAATCCCATTTCTTCAGATGCTTCGAAGATGGGTGAACTTACAGGATGGAATGAAAATAAATGCAAGGGGATGTAAAACATAGGATCAGGTCATACAGTAACAGCAAATCAGAGCAGTTGTTAGGTTCAAACCATGGGAAGCCTGAACTCAAATTACCTTTTGTAATGGGAAAAGAACCCAAAGTCTTGATTCAATCCTGCTTTCACTGAATTTAGTTTGCATATTAATTCGAGTTCAGGTGTTTCTCTTTGAAGTCTTGATGTCCCAGTCACATCTCTGATGACCGTCATTAACAAATTATTTATCAAGTGATTAGAAAGATGGAAGTCCTCAGCAACTGGTTTTTTTGTTTTGTGATTTCTGATATCAGCTCTATGTTCATTTATTCTTTCACACAGCAATCATCCTGTTTGTCCAATATATAAGGTGTTGGGGCATTTCCGGCACATGATGGCATAGATCACATTGGACTAGACTAACACGGCTATCCCTTTGGAAATTCACACCCTCAGCCAACTTCCTCCCTCCTGGAGCTACTTCTATTCTTGATGCCTGTCCTCCACTGAAGAGTCCAGAATGCTTTTAGTATCCCAAACTTTCTGGAACAATTACAGAATGAACCTGCAACATTTCTCTGTAAACTACATTTGTGAATTTTTGCCTCTGTGCAGGTAAAACTACATTCTATAGCCTCACATAGGTTCCAAAGGCAGTGTTTTGACCATGTCTCAACCGTGAGAAATGCTCTCTCCTCTACATCTTGGAGCACTGATTTGTTGTGACTCACTAACTACTGCCAAGCCAAGGAGCAAGCAACAGATCTGCCACTACCTGAATCCAAAACGTTTGTGGATGAGAAGCACAGGAACTATAGATGCTCATGCTCCACTTCAAGATTCCCCAGGACACATCCTGTTTATTTGCTCCACCATTTACCCTTCTACCACCTTAGTCTCAAAATTTCCTGCAACAATGAGACTTTATTTCCTGTTGTGACCCCCAAGCTGCCTGCACAGCTTATTTGGGATCTGAACAAAGGTCAGGATGTGACCGACAATGTACTTTCTCAAAGCTGCAGAAAGTACTGTGGCTTCTTGATGATTGGGGGTACAATGGGAGAAAGAAAATGATGACGTGGTACAATAAAGACCTGGGGTCTCAGGAAAGACAGGCAGGGACGTGAGTAAGGAGTCCAAGAACTGGATGGGCATGCTAAGCTCATTATTTTTCCTGCTCAGGTTACACTGCTTTGTTTTCTCACCCTTTGAGTTAATTTGGCACAGGCAAAAGTCTAAGAAGAGGCAGCTGAAACAGTTCCAGTACAAACAAACTCACTTGCTGGGGCTGAAAACTCCCCACAAATATCAATTTATTCAGTTGGTTGTTTTCAAACTGTTTATTACTTACCAGTAGCAGGAATAATGACTCATTACGGTGTTTTTACCATTATGCATAATAACCAAATAGAAGCAATAAAGACCCAACTTGACACTGAGGGTGAAGCATAATGCTTTTTCTAGTCATTATACAACCAGTCGCCACTGAAGAATGAATCACCAGTGCTGCTATAACCTGTGTATTTACATAAATAAATTATTTAAAATGTTAGAAGTTTAGCATACTTTTTATATAGATTCCCTGACATCCCTGCCAGGGCTAGAAATGTTGCATTTCAAGATCCTTGACAGCATCAGTAATTTCACTTCCTCATAGAGCTGGAAATCTCTGTATCTTTATTTTGATCAATCCAACAAGTGGCACAGGGAAATAAAAACATCAAGGGTGGGATCCGAAAAAGGACTTAAATGTTGCAGTGCTGAATGTTATCACTGCCTAATCATTAAGTGCCTAGAAAATCATAGGAATAATACTGCGCTCCACAAGGCCTACTTTGGCCACTAGACTCCCTATACAATGAATGAGTAGAGATAGCTTCATCAGAATGTGATCCACAAAAGCAAACATACGAGGCACATAAGGTGGCTACCACAGCCTTCTCCTCTGTCTTCATTTTGAATGAGACCAAATGCAGTAGGCATGCTCAGCGATTACTTACCACACCAAGCGCCTCCACAAGTGGCCAAACACCTGTCATCATCCCATTCATGGATTGCTCTGAGCCTTATGTGGGAGAGGAGCATCCAAGTCCTTAGAATGGGAGAGGAGTGTGCATGCCCCAGGGTCTAAAACTTAGGTGTGTAGGGAAATTTTACAGCAGAAAGTTAACGGCTGAGGGAGTTTAGGCACCTAAGGGGTTAGGCAGCAGCCAAGCAGAAGTTTCATGGATCACAGAAGTGCTGAACATGGGGGACTAGGCACTTAGCTCTCGAGTTTAGATGCCTGCATTGTTTTGTGGCTTGCTCCATCACTATTGTTTGTTCTGCTCAAGAGCAATATTAGGTTTTGGGGTTTTTTAAAAAGTCTGAACCAAGCTGAAGAGGAAACATTTTGGATGAGATATAAAATCAAAGTCCTAGCTGACTTATTTTTTTTAAACGCGTGTAGGTTTATTAACTCCAGTGTCCTAGGCAATGTCCAATGTGAGCAATTCTGCCTACCTAGCCTACATTCCCTCTGAAACTTGACTGATGTGAGTGTCTAGTATAGTTCCCATATTTCACCCTACAGGCAACCACAAATTTGTAGTGAGTTAAATGATCCCCATGTATTCTAGCATGTAAAGCACTGTTGTACAGTTGAGGGATGAAAGGCAGCAAATACACACAGGATCTAATTATCATTCACAACTTTCTTTTTATTTTTTGGATGACTAAAGCAGCAGGGTACTATCCCTACAATTTCTTATTTGAATCTTTATGTCCTGTCTGCTCTGTCAGCCTCTTCTAATGTTAAGCGCTTTCTTTCCTCTTCTGCTGTTTGCTGAATAAGTGTTAAACACTCTTGCAGGTCCCAGTTCAGCAGATCACTTTAACACAATGTAACTGTAAGCTTACAAGTAGTTCTCTTGACTTCAAAGCAATCAAGAAGACATTCAGAAGGTAACAGAAGGTCTGAAGGTAGAGAAGTTTCCAAAGAATGGCTGTTTCCTAATTAAATTTTTCCAATTTTGCTCTGAGCACCTGCCCACACTTCCATTGCAAATGTGTAATAAGGCCCTTGACTTCTCTTCTCATTCTTGAAATGGCTTTTTGGTCTACCTGAATCCAAAAGAAGGAGTCTTTGATTAACCCTGACTGAAAGGACTTTGCAAAGATTTTAACTCAGAGAACAGATTCCGGGTGATGATATTCCTCCAATTGTGAACTCTCTGTGGCATTGACTGACTTTTTATTATTTGCCTGCACAGCATCTATTATAGTAAAGTGGAATCATGACTGGTTCTCCTGTAGTACAGATAATAAATAAATAATTAAACATAGATGCATATAGTTAACTAATATAATTCCAACTCAGTTGGTTTCATTAAGCAGCCAGGATCCATCTAGTGTGATCTCCTGTACAACACAGGCCATAGAACTTTCCCCAAATAATTCCTAGAGCATGTCTTTTAAAAAAACTGTCAAAAGTCATCAGTGATGGAGAATGTGCCACAACCTTTGATAAATTGTTCCAATGCTTAATTATTCTCACCATTAAAAATGTACACCTTATTTCCATTTTGAATTTGTCTAGCTTCAACTTCCAGCCATTGGATCTCGTTATACCTTCCTCCACTAAACTAAAGAGCTCACTATTAAATATTTGTTTCCCATGTAGATACTTACAGATTATAATGAAGTCACCCATTAATCTTCTGTTTGTGAAGACAAATAGATGGAGCTCTTTGAGTGTATTACTATAAGGCATATTATCTAATTCTTAATCCATTCTGGAGGCTCTTCTCTGAACCTTCTTCAATTTATTAACATCCTTCTTGAATTGTGGGCACCAGAACCAGACAGTATTCCAGTAGCAGTCAAACCCATGACAAATGAAAAGGTAAAAGAACTTCTCAATTTCTGCTTGAGATTGCCTGGTTTATGCATCACACAATCACATTAGTCCTTTGGGCAACAGGATAACATTGTGAGTTTGTGACTGGGCACTTGCTGAGTACGTGGAGTGAAACTAGCCCCCTGCCACTGGACCACTAATTCAATGGGGAACGGAGCTAGCTGAGTGAACCTGCAGTGAATGGGTGAGTGAGGAACAGTTGGAAGGCTCACTAGACAAACTCTCTAAAAGCCTGCAGGAGGCACTCAGGGGGTTGACCCAAGAGTCACTAATGGGCGGAAGTAGGAATAGTAGTTGGATGGGACAAGTGGTCGGCTGGAAAGGGAAACACTTCAGTTTTAGGTCAGCTGCTCTAAGCTGGTGGCTGAGCCTGAGGAGCCAAAGGCCAAAGACTGGAACTGTGCATAGTTGGATGAAAGTCTGTAAATAAAAAGCACTAGTGGGAGGTCCAAAAGGAAGTTCTTTGGAACCTAAGTCCAGCCCAAGTCAGAGCTGCCAGACCTCAACATCCAGCCAACTGATTTTACAAAAGCTAGAGTCCCCCGATCAGAGGTGGGAAAACTATGGCCCATTGACCAGATACAGGCTACCTCAACCTTTCATTCATCTCTCCAGCTAGGCCTAACTGGCGGCCTGGAGCACAGCTGCCACTCCCCCCCTCTTGGCTCCACATCTCTTCCAACATGTGGGTCCAGCAGTGCTTTGGCCAGAGCACAGCAACCGCTCCTCCCTCCTTGCTCTACTCTTCCCTCCCTCCCATGGTACCAGCAGCTCCCTAGCCAAAACACAGTGACCACTCACCCCAAGGCCCAGCGGCTCCCTGGCCCAGCAGCGGCCACTCCCCCCAACTCTACCCTTTCTGCCAATATTGCAAAAAGGCAATTTGAAAAATGTGCTGCTGTGGCCATTGCAATTTTATTTTCCCTTCTTCAAAAAGAAGTGTTTATGTATTTATATTTATTTATGAGTGTTAGCTGTAATACAATGTGTTAATGATAAAGTCTTGATCTGAAAAAAAGATTGTGTTGTCCGAGATTATGTTGCACTGAGCATGGCAGCTACTCCCACATCCAAGCCCTGGCCCCCTCCCACTGCATATCGCCTACCATACTGCAGATAGAGTCCTCAGGCCAAAAAGTTTGGCCACTCTTGCCTCATATGATCTAATCCTGATTGGCCATCCGGAGAAGTTTCTCTGCCTTATTCAGGGCCACCCCTAGGGACGTGCAGAGCCCCAGGCGAATTGCCCTCTGCAGGGCCCCCACTACCCCCCCCCAGCACTGGGGGGTGGGGCCAGCCAGCCCAGGGGAGGGGCAGGCCCCTGCGCCAGCCATCCCATGCTGGGGACTGGGTGAGCTGGTGAAAACCAGCAACCAGAAATAGTGTGCGTAGTGGGGGGGGGGACTGCAGTGGTGATCAGCATGGGGGGGGGTGTGGGAGTGCAGCGGTGTGGGCCTCATAGAGCCCCTCAAAGTGCAGGGGCTCTAGGCAGCTGCCCACTTGCTCTACCCTAGGGATGGCCCTGGCCTTATTGGGAGTGGTGATCAGTGCATGCTTAGTATGTGTATTCTGTTTTGGTAATTGGTAATAAATGGAGACTAAAGAGAGTCTGGTATAAGGCTCTTTTCCTGCTAAAAGACCCCATAAGGCTGCAGAAAACTGTACCTGTAGCTCTATGAATTCGGAAAGGATGGGTACTTAAATTAACCAGCTTATGCCCAGAGTCCTACAGACTGGGAATAGGTTGCCCAATTCACACTCTAGGATTCAGAGTAAGGATAGATGCCTTTCCAGAGCCCTACAGATTGAGCACAGATAGGGATGCCTTAACTGGGTTCTGTCTTGAGCTCTGTGGATTAGGGTAAAATGCTGAATGCCCTAGTATGCAGGTAACAGACCATTAAAATAAAAATTATTATTTGGGTTTGGAAATGTGATTGATCTCAGCATTAATTTATCACAAGCGTGCCTGAGGTTTTTTTTCCCAAGAGTTGATGCCCACTCTGCACTATATCCTTTCTTGCTGTCAAAGACATGCATGAGACCTAAGGCTAGTAAAGCAATTTCATGCCTAATCAAGCTTCCAGTCATGAGCCATGTACATTGATGAATAAATAATTCCATTAATCCAATTCATGGACTTTAACCTGTTTTAGTTCTGCAGTTCGTTAGTTGCCATTAGGATATAGCATGAGGTACATTAGGTATTCTTCATTAAAGCAATCAGTTTACTTGTTGTATAGTTGGTAAAATGAATTCTGTCAGAGTCTTGTTCCTCAGAGTAAAGGTGTGGTGTGTTGCAAGTACAATCTCAAGAAATGCAAGAGGAGCATGAATTCTCATTATGAAGAACATTACTCAGCTAGTGTCATGTTATTCCTTGAGAGGGACTGCATTTAATCCAGGTCTTTTTAGGAATATTTGTTCTCTGTCTTCTCTACCCTGTGGACTTTTAAGTAAGGAAATGACCCTTCAGGGAATCTGAGACTTACTGTATTGCTACTTAGTGCAAATGATGGAGAACACCTACATTCCCACTCTCCAGGGACTGCTCATACTCAGAAAGTTAAGCATGTTGTTTCATGCATCACTTGCTGGATAATAACATGAGAGAACTCCATTCTTATTTAAATTGGCTCTACATTAAAAGAATTATTTACTGCACTGTTCCATTTGCACCTAGTCTACATATCCAGAGCTAAAACAGAACTCCTGCTGCCTTCAGCTAACACTTCCTCTTGCAACCTGTGTTTCTCCCTCCAAGTTCCAACCACATTGCTACGCACACACTCAGGTACCTCTCTCAAACAAAGCGCTAGCATCAGACTTTGTTGTGTCCTCCATTACCAGTTGTGTTGAAGCAGAATAACCTGACATGCCCTGCTGATCACCTTGTGATGCAAAAATGGCAGGGTCAGTCCAAAATGTATAGTACCCATAGGGACAGTCACTGCCATTCATCTAGAGCTGCTTCAGTTTTGTGAAATAGGAACCTATGAGATCTCGAGGTCAACAATTTCCAGCATTAATTTATAAATTAGAACTGAAGACTCCTATTTTCTTAAAAATAATTTAATTAATTCTAATCTTCACTGAATACTGTACCTCC
This sequence comes from Podocnemis expansa, assembly GCA_007922195.1. Lineage (NCBI taxonomy): Eukaryota > Metazoa > Chordata > Testudines > Podocnemididae > Podocnemis > Podocnemis expansa. The sequence goes on from ML681989.1 coordinate 52,563,385, forward strand.
TTCCTAAATATAGAAACCTGGAAAAATATTTCTGTCCTTCTTCCAAGAGTAGCACTTAATATTCCACCATGCCCAGATGCAGACAGGTACGTGGGAACAGTGGGGCTCAGCTGGTAAAACCACCTTCCAACCAAATGCCTATTATCAATTCTCTTCTGCTACAACTACAGCTCATGGAAAAAACAAAGCATTTTCATTGGAGTGTATACTCTGAGAGCATAGACACAGAGGACAATTTTCAGAGCAGTGTTAAACATTCTGTGGCTGTATATTCTTAATATACATCAAAATAACACTGCACACATCCAAAATAATGATGAGTGTACAAAAATATTTTTTCTAGTGAAAAGAAATGTTTGATTAGTATAAAGTAAAATTGAGTCAATTCACTAAGAGGCAGCATAAGTTGATTCTATACAGTGAAATTATTACTAGTGAGGCTGCAGTTTAAGTCACAATCCAAGCAGGAAATTATACTACCCAATACTGGTAGTTAATGTCATTTGCAGTCTTGACTCTTCTGAATGGGATTAAATTCACCAGGAGCTACACAATGCAGGTCCCTAGAGACATGTGCCAGGAGGAGGTGTGTCAGTCATTGGAAGTTGTATTCCAAAGATCTGTTGATCTTTTATATTTCACGTTGTCTCTGATACAAGAGGACAGGAGAGTCCCCATAGGCAATAAAAAAGTTTCAGTAAATTAACAGAGGATGTCATTAAACTAATGACCCACAGAATATATTAAAAGAATTGCTCTTATTTTATGTTTGCTAATGATAAAAAAATCTCACTTTGAGAATCCAGATCATCACTCTTGTTAAAAATTCTTCATAGTGGTAGAGTCCTGCTTTTCTAACCATCATTCAAGCACAAAAGGACACCATAGCTCTTTTATGAACCACATCAGAAGCTTTTGGGGAATCACAGTTTATTTCCTGAAAACTTAAAGTAAAAGACTTTTTGTAACTAAGAGTGTGCTGGCAACAGTGACAGGCTCTTTAAATGTCTTACTGCAAAGACTTGTTCTTTAACCTTCAGCCAAGGTGCTGCGCACTCTAATGCCAGAAATGTATCTTTTAGAGTTCAGAAGTAGACCATCTGGAAAGCAAACATCTCCATTCTTCTACTTGGCTACTAACAACAGTGGTCAATACTACGCCATATACTATTGAATATTATACTACTACAATAGTAGTCAATACTAGTCAATAGTAGAACTGAGCTGAGCAGCACCCTGCTGTATAGAAGCCTGTTAAAATGCTGCATATTTACTTCTTTCTGAAGAAAGGCCATTCCATCCAGCATGTAATCAGAATCTACAGATCGTCACAGAAGCTGCCTTCCTCTTTAAGGGCCAGATTATGTCATCTTTGCTCACGCTGAGTAAGGTACCCCACTGAATCCAAAGGGGCTACCTGCAGAGTAAAATACTATTCAGCATAAGTAGGGATGGAACACTCTGGCCTTGATATAACAGCCACCAGGACTAAACCAAACCATGTCTTCAAGGATTTAATCTATCCACCTTCATATAAAAGCAACAACATTTGGACAGTGTTCTACCAGAATTCAGATGCTCCCCATTGTAAAAATATGTGGCCAGTTTTTGAATTTTTTATCTTTCAGTATGCCCATCTCTCCTTGAGTTTTGAAAAGTGATTAGTAGTAGGTTTATTAATAAATTCCCTTAAAATCTGTTGTATGCACTATTGTCAACACCTGTTGGTTTGCATATATTTAGTTTTGCCTCTGCTGTCCCTTTACTTGCCTTTAGCTACTATTATTGAGGTTTTCTTTATGTCCTAGGGACATAAGAAGTAATAAATGTTTAGGTGGACTTTTATGAAAGATGATATGTTGTTAGTTTGGGAGAAATAAACATAACTCACTGATAAGGTGTGCTACATAGCCCCCCTCTGTGGCAATCCACAGAAAATATAAATTGTTATAGCTCCCAGCTATAGTAACTCATGTTTTCAGCTCTGGAAGTGCCTAGTGTCTCAGCCAAGATGGTTGCTGTCACATAAGCACACATTCCTTTGTGTGTCTTTATGTTCTGTGTTTGCGTAATTTAGGTTTTCTGTTCTTCCAGGCAATGACTGTGTCTTCGTTAAATCTCTAAACAGACAATCCCTTTGCAGGGTATTTGAGGACCCAGTGTGCCATATTCTTGTTCGTTCCTGTGTTTTCAAAAAGTTTCAGTGAAACACCATTTAGCTGGAATCAGCTAAGAATGTCATTATGATGAAGGAGTCATTGCAATGACCCAAAGTCTGGAGTAAGCAGTGGTACTTTGCAATGGGCAAAACAAAGAATTCCAAAAGCTTAAAAATTGTGGATCAGATTCCACCTTCATGATTCATAGCATCTTGGCAGCTTCAAGCAGAGATTGTTTATATGGGATCCCATCTCTCAGTCTTCTTTCCCAAAGGAGTTTCTCCTGTTTCCTCTCCCCAGCCTACCTCCAAAACACAAAAGCATGGTAGTAAAGGGAACACCACTTCTCCAAGAGTCTGTCCCTGAGGTCTAAGCAGGGCTAATGAGCCTATGGTACAGGAACCCTAAGGCTATGTCCACACATACATCATTATTTCAAAATAACCCATTTCAAAACGACTTACTTCAAAATAAAGTCCTTATTTCGAAATAAGTTAATTCGAATTAACAGTTTGTTAATTCGAATTAAGGGAAAACCTGTTTTTGAAATAGCCCTTGTTTTGAAATGGTTATTTTGAAATAAGGCCGTTCGGACATGTTGTTTCAAAACAGTTGTTTTGAAACAATGGTGTTGTTTTGAAACAACGTGTCCGAATGCCGTTGTTTCAAAACAACCATTTCAAAACAACGGCTATTTCGATTAGATGTGAGGTTTAATGGTTTCAAAATAACAGCCGTTATTTCAAAACAACGGGTCCCGTTGTTTCAAAATAATGGTGCATCGTGTGGACGTGCCGCTTCTTATTTTGAAACAACCTCTGTTGTTTCAAAATAAGAAGCCTGTGTGAACATACCCTAAGAAAGGGGCTGCAACACCTTGTAATATTCTTTTAACATAGTATCATCACATCTGACATTATATTGTAACACTTACAGAACCTTGGATCTCAGCCCCAGAAACCCCTCTTCCCATACAGACAAATCCTGCTTCAGCATCCACAGTGATGGAATAAAAGCAAGCAGTCTTGTGGCACTTAAAAACTAACAGGTTTATTTATCGCATGAACTTTCATGGGAGAAAATCCCACTTCGTCAGACACTTTGAAGAGACAAAGTGGGATTTTCTCCCATGAAAGCTCATGCAATAAATAAATCTATTAGTCTTTAAGTGCCACAAGACTCCTTGCTTTTTTTGCTTTACTAGACTAACACAGCTGCCCCTTTGGAACTTGGCAGTGATGGAATAAGGGCCCTGGTGTTGGAAAAGATATGGTTGCTGGAGTTCTAGCTCAAGCAGGATTTGGAGAATCTGCACAGGCTGTATCTTCATAGCACAGTGCTAGGGGTGGACAGGAAGGCCAAGACTTATGCCCACATATGGGCTCAGCCTTGCTACTCAGATCAGTGCACTGGCATGAAGACTCATTTGCAAATGTTTTATGTGTATTTCAGGCTGTGTCTGCTATCTGGAAAGAAAGAATGAAAACATTTATCAGGGATGACTATTGTGACCCTGAGCTCTGTATACTCAGGCTAACAAAGGTCCATTTAAAACATTATTGTAAAATGTTATGTCTTATGAAAACTGTTCCTTGAGGGGCTTTGCATTTTATTTAAACAATTATTCATGGGGACATGGGGTAGGGAAACTGTTACTGGAGCACGAGAGAAATGGAGTTTCTGCACATTCTGTCTCAGTTTATATGCCAACTGCAGTGAAAGAAAGTAACAGTGATTAAGTAGCAATAAGTGATGCCTCAGAAAGTTCAGTGATTCCTGTCCAATAAGCATGCAAATATTGGGCTGCTTTTCTGAAAGTTAATGGAACTATCTGAATATCTAGAGAGGCATAAAGCTGTGCTATAAACCAGTGTTACCAACCCTGATTTTTATTTTATTTTAACCCTGAGTCTTGAGATAGTCAGTATGTTTTAAAGCTCTAAATCCCATATTTTTATGCCTATGGGAAAAAACTCAGCTTACATGTTTTTAAAAATAAATTTCTAGTCCTTGTAGTTGCAGAGACAAGGTTGAAAATGCCACCCAAATGCATTCTACCGGGTCAAAAAACAGATAGTAAATAAAATCACCCCAACTTCACTATTTAAAACAAATCTCAATTTTAAACCAGTTTTGTGATGGGGGGGTGCTGAGTTGTGATTTGTGAATATTTGTGTTTGACAGTACTGCAGACCTCATAAAGTTATCTCATGAGAGCTCCTGTACTTCCTGTTTCTGGGGCAAATGCTGCCCATGTTCTTCTACTCCCTCCCCTGTACAGATGTGAAAATAAGTTGTGACTTACAGGTAAATGGTGTTGTGGTAGGGATCTTATAGGGAGTTTCAGAGGAGAAAAATCTTGCCCTCACTCTCATGGGTAGGATGGAAGGTCAGTGCACAGCCAGTTGGAAGCCATTCCTTTTGACCCAGGAGATTAGTAGAGTCTGGACACACTTGTGCACCTACTCCATGGCAAGGGGAATCTACATAGTCTGTTCCGCATCCTCACGTTGGACGACTTTCTACTCCACATCCTTGGTAGCACAAAATGGGAGTATTCAACTCAAAGGCTGTCCCCAGCAGCATGGGGCTGTAGTTCCATGAAGCAGCTAAGTCTATGGAGATAGAGACAACTTACCATGGAAACAGGCTTCCTTGTGGTATTCTAGGACTTCATGTCTTGCCTTCCACGGAGGTGTTATGGGCAGAGTTTGACTACATGAACTTTCAGATTGATTCCCATTTTATCTGAATCATTTCACCCCTGTTTATGACTTACAGTCCTGATTCTGGCATAGCAGCTGCTAGCACAGCTCCTTGCAATTCTATACATTTACAATGTGGTATAAGAGGCTAGAAGATCCTACTTCAGGATCAGGACCATGGCCTATATTTATAATGTAAACAGAACCCCCTAATGTGCAATGGGTATTGTAGGTTGCAAGAGAAAATGTGCAATTTTGCCATCCATACAGCACAACCATTTCAAAGACAGATTTTTAACCTAAATTTGATTACCAGATTTACCCCTGCTCAGGCTCCATGTGATTAAGCTATTGTGTTTGTTTTGCTTTCAAAATTAGATAAGATTAGGAAAGATACATTTTCTGTTATTTGCCTGCATTTATGTTAAGTGTTTTAATGAATCTGGCATGTAACTGCTATATCTGTGTAACCCTTCTGCCAGGGCAGGCTGGCAGAACAAGGGCTGGGTTCTATATCTAGTGGTTCCCAATAGTGTAACACCACCAACTGGCTCGAGCCCCCACCCAGATTTCTGGAGAATCCTGTACTATTCCCTGGGCACCCCAAAGGGGTAAGGCTTCCCCACTCGCATGCACGAGACTGAGTGTAGTAAACAGACCTTTTAATGGTAGTAAAACAGAGTGTAAAAGGCCAAAATGACAGAAATCAGCACTAATCTAGAAAATCAGTACAGAGCAAAGTTCCCCACAACCCACACCACATAACAGAACATACAAGACTTAATGCAAAACCTTCCAGCATGATCCCACATATTATAACAGCAAATGTAAACCCATTAGCAAAATCAGCACTGATCTGGAGAATCAGTGCTAACTAGGCTCCCAACCCACCCGAGGGTACATAGGGAGTGTCTTTCACGCCAACTGTCCGCCAGCTCCACCTACTGGTCACTCCATCACTGCTCCTCTTCAGTGACATCAGCCCAGAGAGAGAGGGGTTCTCTCCCTCTAGTGATTTCAGCTTAGTGATTTCAGCTCTTAAATCTCAAGTAGCTGCAAACAGCTACTTTCATAACAAAGAACAGGCCTCCAAGAAGCCCAGCCAGATCTATCATTTGACAGTGGGGAATGGGTGAGGCCAAACATTTCAAGCATTTTGCTCCAAAAGGAGCTATGCGAAACCCCACCCCTGTCTTCAACTTCTTTCAGGCTGAAACATGCAGTCACCTTTCCTACCAATCTCTCTTTAAGGGTAGCTTTTACTCTTTAACTAACCCAGACAGATTTGAAACAAACAGAGAGTAGCAATTCACCAAAAGACAGTATTTTATATTTCCCTTCAGTAGCATTACAGATATTGACAGATTTGCGATCAGATTAACCCCAGATAGCATTATCCACTATGCCCTGCACCCAATATGCTAATACCTAATTATGCTCTTTGTGTTCATGCTAATACAGGACCCATGCAGATTAGATGCCCCCCTCTTCAGAAGCTGTTGGACACAGCCTTACATCTGGAAATAAGAAAGACTTTCAGCTCTGTGTACATTTCTTCTGCAGTCTCTGTCACAGCTAACAACTTCATATTGCTGTATTAAGAGCTGTCATGGATGGATTTAAAAATTGAGAAATCAATGACTTTTGAAAAATAAAGTAACCTTTTAATGGAATGTTGAGAAATTGCTCAAGTATTTCTATGTCTTACTTTATTTTTAACACCACCATTGTTGCCAACTCATACAAAAGAAAAACTTTCTCAGTCTTCTTCTATTTTTATTTCTGTTTTATATTTTAGAGGTACTTAAAGGACTCTACTAATTTATACAATATATTTCCACTAGGTGCTCAGACAATACACTTGTTAATTAGGTGAATATTTTTTCCTTTGGTGCACTAGTTTATTTTTAATAGATTTCCTCCACCTTTCTCATTAGAATGTATTCACTGGAAAAGATTTCTTTCTAGGTTTGGGTTTGGGGCATGGGAAATTAAATCTTGGCTCATGGATTTTGTTTAAATAGATTCTATTGAATCTGTACTTTTTTTTAAATATGGGGTTGAAAATATGTGTGCACACATGTGCATAACTGACAGCAAGGCATTTTGTGTGCATGCAGTTCACCAGCAGCAAAGCCATCAGAGGAAGTAACAAGATTGAGCTGTAGAGGAGTGGTTTTCAAACTTAGGGTCAGGACCCAGTACTCAGTTGCAGACCCTTAGAAACTGGGTTGCAGCGCCCCCTGCTGCCATTGCCAAAAGACTGGAATGCATTCCTCAAAGCTGTAATTGTTGGGTTGCAGGCATAGATGAATTGTTTCAACTGGGTCCCAAGAAAAAAAGTTTGAAAACCACTCCTGTGGAGGTTAGAAAGCAGTAATCATTGTCAAGAGTCTTACCGGACTGATGCCATATCTGCAAGGCAGCTGTACTGAGGCAGCTATTTATCCTATAATGGATGACAGTGTGAAAGTGCAGATCAGTAAGTACCCAAAAGTCTGAAAGGTTATCTCAACCATCCTTCTCTCTCAGATCTACAAAATTAGATCCTGATCCTGCAGTCCTTTCTCAAGCAAAACTAGAACTAATAACTAAGAAGCACAGACATATACGGAAATAAAACGTAACAACAAAGGGTCCAGCGTTAGATCTTCATCATAACTGGCTGCATTTCACTACTCCACCAGCCCAAAGTGGCCCTAAACCTGGCAGATCTGTCCCCCAGGATCACCCCTGTGTAGGGGGTTGTCAGTTGGCATAGAGTCATCATAGCCTCGCATGCCCTACCTCTTTGACTGCTGACATGAAAATGTGACTGGATGAAAAAGGGGAGGCCAAGGCTTTCCTGTTTTGTAATGATTCACAGCTGCAATAACAGATTTTTCAGTTTGTTCTGACCTTCCCTATCCCAGCCCAAGGCCAAACAGCCCTAGCCTCAGGGTAGTTCAAAGGACACCTTTGCTTACTCATCTGTCCCCTTTTCCTCTGCATCAGACAATCTTCAGCTTCTGGTAGGGATCTAACCTGACACATTTGGTACTTGAGTACATTTAGGAACTCATTTGGTCTGAAGTTTTCAACTAAGGCTCCAGTAGCAGATTCTTACTTTATACAAATAAAGTCATCCTCCTCCATTTAGAAAAGGGCAATAAATTGCAACACACATTAATTTGACTTGAGTTATGGATGCCCTGTTTATAAACTAACAGAATATCATGTCTATTGTTTTTTGAAGACCATAAATTTAATCTATATAGGTGATTATATGATTTACATTACTGTAGTGCTGGCAAGAGACCTGTTTTAATTTTTAGACCAATGTGAAACAAACTAGTCAGCTAACACACCCTGGAGCTCATCAGTCAGCCAGTCTGTTAATTTTACTGTCTGGAGTGTATTTTTGTTGTCCTTGGCTACTGGATGATGGCATTTTTCCCAGCTTGATTGAAAGTAACATGCTATGCTTGAGTTGGAAGGGCTGAGATTTCTGCATAGAGGGTCAATGTGATTACATGTCAAGAGCTACTTAACACGAGTAAATTTGGCACAATCTAGCACTAAGATAGGATAAAGTCCACATGGGAGATGATAGTGACACAGGAAACTAGATTCTCATCTGGGTTATTCCAGATGTACAACAGTGTAACTGAAACTAGAATCTACTTTTCTATCAGTTGGCTTTTCTCCTGAGAACTAAAAATTTTAGATTAAGAGCCTCTGTTATATGCTACAGCATGCAGAGCCAATGAATGAACAGAACAAAAATACAAGGAAAATGAAACACTTGCATGCAAATTTATACTTGAATTAGCATTTCCAGTGGGTTATGGATTTGTACAATACTTTCGGGAACAAGATGCTTCCTTTTAAGAAGTAGGAGACTTACTCTATAATCTCATTTGTATTTGGAACTACTTCAGTACACTAGTGCATTAATCAAAGCCACAGCCACTCAACCGTAATTACCATACTTTCTTGGGCTTGACTATTCAGTCATCTGTGTATGTGCAATGACCATTAATCTCAACCGTTGGCTAGACAGGCACTTTGTTGTCTAGAAATAGTCTCTATTTTATAATACAAGTGAGCGTGTAGGTAGAGGGAGAAATACACACACACTATGTAGATTTATACTCCTTTTATGTGCATCTAAAGGTGATGTCACATATTTTTTGAACCCATTAGAGTCTGAAGAAAGCCCAAGCACTGACTCTATCTTGGAATCTCTAGGCACAGTCTCAAGATGCAAACACTCTATCTAGCAGACCCATCCTGAGAGCTTAGATCATGATGTTCCTTCGTCCAGACACTGGAACCAATACTGAATCCTCAGATTTCCCTTGTATCTTAAACACACCCTTTTCCACAAATCTACTGATAGGTCAGATCCATCTAATCCATCTAGTTTCTCAGTTTTATGAGCCATGTGGTACATGCAGGATGTAGCAGAAAGATACTTTGCTCAGAATTTGGACACAGTATTATTCTTTACCTAATCTCACAAGAAATACACAAATCTATACAAAATAATAAACCATACATGAATTCCCAGCTTCAATTTCCTCACCTTTCCAGGGCATTCTTTAGGCTTGCATCAGAATGCTCCATGGGATCTAGGACACTTCCCCCACCACTGCATGACTTCCTTTCCAAACCTGGACATGGAGCCTTTCTTGCCAAAATTCCTTGTTCATATATTTATGCTTCTTCCACCAAGAGTTCTTTCATAATTTTTTATTCCAGGGCTGCTAACTGTAAAGTTATGGATAATCAGTTTAAAAAAATTGAATACTAGCCACAAACCTATAAATAAATGAAAATGTTCATGACATTGGGTTGAAATAAAACATTTTGGGGTTTTTTGACATTGAGTGTCATCATTCAGAATCACTTCTTCTATCATAAAACTATACTTACTATGAATTTATCAATATCCTGTTTTCTATTATTGCACATGCTCAAAGAATCTGACCAATCAATTAACTGCAACTAAAATAACTGTGTAATTCTGAATTCCTGTGTACAGAATATGACAAGTGAGTACACACTTGTGACATTATTGTTTACGATATTTTTAATGATATCAGGGAAAAGTTTACCATATCGGTAAAAAAATAAAATCAACTTCAGATTTTCATGTCAAGAAAAACTAAAATGCAAGGTTGACAACCCCCTCTGTCTCTTTATCTTGCTTAGTAACTTCCTATCACTCTTCACATCCCACTTCCCTTCAGACAAGAGAAGGAAGTATCTTCTCTCAACTCAAGCACACTCATTGGTCCAAGATACTATATTCTGAATTCTAACAACCTGTCTTTGTCATATCTGGCATAGACATGGCACAGCCTGGCCAGCTTATGGTGAATATATATACAGAGAGACATTCATAATAAAGCAATTTTCATCATAACAGTTTCTTAATATGAACCAGAATTAATAAATTGTATATAAGATCCCCAAATCACCACAATAATAAAGTGGGTCAAATACAGAAAATTGAGATTAAAAAAAATAAATCTTTAGGAAAGTGGATAGGAGAGGGAGAAGAAACTATTGCTAGGGCAGTCCCGTTGGAAAGATATACAGTAAATGGGATTATATCAAATCACATGGCTCACGAAAGGATCAGAATATGAACTACAAATCCAAGAGAGACAAAAAGGTGCTGGAGATAACAAACCTGAACCAGAGAAGAGTGTTAATTAAGGTGAAACTAAACTTGTTTTCCTAACAATATTGCAGTTGACTGAAAAATATTCAGACAAGGAGGGACAATGATGACTAAATATTCTGAGACAGGTAGATGGAAAAGCCCATATCTGCAAGCAGCTCAAAGACAAAGGTATTAACCATAAGCAGGTTACAAGTACTGCATCCGCCTTTATCTTTAGTGTTTTCATGTAATCTGATTTAATTACTCTCTTCTGCAGGACAGATGTATAAATAGCTGTTCCTCCATCACAAAAAATGTTTTCCCAGGATTCATTTTATAACTGGATGCTAATTTTATACAGATATTTGCAAACCTGCTCATCAATATTTTTAGGGAGAATTCTCTTTTCAGAATAGAAAGGACAATTTAATGCTGCCTATCTTTTAACCACTATGGCTATGTTTACATTACCAAGCTTAGTTCTGACTTGCTTAGTCTGAAGTAAGCAGCGTACAGTTAGTTCAAACTAACCACGGCTTTTTACTCCGACCTAACTTTTTAGTTTGAACTAGCAGCGCTTTTTTTAGTTTGAACTAACTTTTTAGTTTGAAGTAGCCATGCTTTTTCTAGATCAAACTAAAAACATGCAACTAGTTTGAACTAAAAGTTAGTTTGAACTTAAAAATGCAGTTAGTTTAAACTAACCACTTAGTTTGAACTTATTTAGTTCTAACTAGCACAGCTACAGCGCTAAGTTTGAACTAACTGTTCAAATTAACTAGTTCGAACTAAGCTTTATTTAGTTCTAACTAAAAAATGTAGTAGACAGGAACCAAATTAGTCTGGATTAAGCCTCCTTAATCCAGACTAATTTGCTAGTGTAGACATAGCCTATGAGACCAAAATCTAGTTCTTCAGGCAACAGGGCCCCAGTTACATGTAATATTTCTCATAGGAGGTGCCAAGGGATCTGAGAACAGAACTACATCTTGCACACCACACACACAGAGTGAAATACTCCAGTTTATAGCCAGGCTATATACTCTACTTTAATAAGGTATTTTAGGCAATAAGAGTAAAAAGGACAATCAACATGATCATTTTAATGGAAACACCTAGAGCCCCAAGTTGTACAACACACAAGAAACAGGAGAAAGAGCCAAGAGGAATGAAATGATTGTCCAAATGGTAGAACAAGGAACAGCACTTAGGTCTTTAGACACTCAGTATAATATCCTATCCACATTGACTCTCGCACTAAGAGCTTTTAATTTAGCTTTATAGGAGGGGTGGCCAAACTTATGGAACTCAAGAGCTGCACAAGTCGATTCTTAAACCTTTGAGAGCCACAGTGAAGCATATAACCACATACTTTTCCTACTCCAAAATTACTAAGCTTAAAATTCATTGCACACTTTAATGTTATCATATAAACAGGGCAAATATTGATCCTACTAATGTCAGATTCTAATAATTACTTAAGGTTACCATGAAAACTAGGCCTATACAGTAAAAACTTAGCTGTTGCTGGATGTAGAACACTGCAGGCTAGTGGCAAGTTTTTTGAAATCTGGGCAGTAATTTGTCAATGCAGTAGACAAAAGCTCTCTTAGGTGCTGATCTCTAAGTATTGCACAATGTTTTGATTTAAGAAATTTCACTGTGGAATACAATGCTTCACAACATAAAGTTGTGCCAAAAATTGAAAGTAATCTCTGTTCAGTTTTAAACTTTTCTCCTTCATATTTTCGTTTCTTAGTATTCCATGTCATGTTTAGGACTTGTAAAACACTATTTTATTTTCACAAAGGCTGTGTTCACACACAGGGGGCTATTTCGATATGGTTGTTTCAAAACAACTTGTATCGAAATAACGCCTTATTTCGAAATGACTTATTTCGAATTAGCAAAAAAGTCACTTTGAAATAAGGAGAAAAGCCGGAATTGAACTAGCAATTCCAGACAACAGTTATTTCGAAATGACGCACCATTGTTTCGAAACAACATGTTCAGACAACAGTTGTTTCGAAACAAGTCGTTTCGAAACCACCGTTGTTTCAAAACAACACGTTCGCACGGCATTGTTTCGAGACAACCATTGCGAAACAACATTGTTTCGCCCACAGACTAGGTTTAACTTGTTTCAAAACAACACGGTTGTTTCAGAACAGTAGTTCCCGTTGTTCCGAAACAACCGCGCGTCATGTGAACAGCCAAAACCTTATTTCGAAACAACCTCCGTTGTTTCGAAATAAGGAGGCTGTGTGAACACAGCCAAAGAGTAAACTGCATTAGGGCATATGAGAAAATCTAAACATGCCGTGGCTTCCCCGGCCACGCTTCTCCCCCCCCTTTGACCATGCTGCCGCTTCCCTGCCGTCCCCAACCATGCCACACTTCTCCCCCCCCAGTCTGACCATGTCACCACTTCTCTGCCATCTCTTACCATGATGCTGCTTCTCTGCTGTCCCTGACCATGCCACACTTCTCTCCCCCATCCCCAGACATGCTGCCGCTTACCTGCTGGCTCTGACCGTGCTGCTGCTTCCCTCCCAGCTCCGACCATGGCACGCTTTCCCCACATCTCTGACTATGCTGCCACCTCCCTGCCATCCCCGACCACACCACTGCTCCCCTGCCGGCTCCAACCATGTCACACTTTCCTGCCTTCTCTTACCATGATGTACTTCTCCCCCTGTCTCTGACCGTGCCACACTTCCCTGCTGTGGTCTTCTATGAGCTGCACTTTTTGTTTGGAGAGCCACATGCAGCTCACAAGTTGCAGTTTGGCCATGCCTACTATATAAGCAGAAAACTCCACCTGTAAGAAACAATACATATAACTCTTTCCTCCAGAAATATGGCCAGCTGCTCTAAGTACTCAAACCAGTACTATTGTTGCGCCGAGGGCTAGATTTAAGTGAGGTTTTGTTTACTGTTGGCAGGGCCGGCTCAAGGGGCTCTGTCACTTTGAGACAACTTTTGCTTTGCATCCTCCCCGGGGAAGGGGGGGGGAACACGGCCTCTGCCCTGGGCCAGGTTGCCCCACCCCCAAGGTGGGGAACAATGGGCCTAGGGGCAGAGCGGGCCAGCCCGGAGACTGGGCTTTGCTCTCCTGTCCCTTCCCTAGGCTGAGTGTTCCACCCTAGGGGTGGGGAGGGCCACCCCAGAGGCCACACTACACTCTCCTGCCTCTCCTCTGGGCTGGCTGTTCCACCACAGGGGCAGAGACGGCCAGCCCTGAAGCAGGGCAAGAGAGCAGAATCCGCCCCATGGGCTGGCCCTCTTTGCCCCAGGAGCAGAGTGGCTGGCTCAGGGAGGTGTGGGAGCACGGGGTCCAGCTTCTGGGCCAACCCGCCCTCCCCATAGCATGGTGCCTGTAAGCCTGCAGCACCCTAAGCCAGGGCCTCCGCAGCTCATGGCAGGAGCCGGCCCTGACTGTTGGCAAGGAAAAGTTAGTTTGCATTCTCATGGTGGTTTTTTTCAAACTCTCCTACATATCCACTGGATTTCATTAGGATAGTTCAGGGTTTTATTTCATAATACAGACTGAGCATTGCAATAATTTTTAAGAATAATTTCAAATCACATTGTACAAACAGATGGTCCCACTCCTTACATGCTGCACAGAGCAGACAAAATTGTATACAATGCTTCCTTCTAGGGACAACAGATACAAGTTACTTGCAAAACCCTGTTCTACTGTGTTTCTCATTTTCAGAGCAGCAGGACATTGTGGTGTTCTGGGTCACCTTAGGTGATTGGGGTTGCCATACTGATAGATGGGGTGTTGGTTTAGTTGTTACAAAAAACCTATTACACTGGTCTTCAAAGCATCTGATGAAGTGTAATTTTCTCACAAGAAAGCTCACACAATAAATAAATGTGTTAGTCTTTAAAAGTGCCACAGGACTCCTTGTTTGTTTTGCTGAACTAGACTAACACAGCTACCCCTCTGGAACCTGTTGCTCTTGAGTTTTAGCTGGGCTCTAATAAAGCTATACAGTATGGAGCTCTCATGTATGTTTCTTCCAATTATCCTTTGAATATAATTTCCCTACGTAACAGACATTGCTGCACATTAGCTGCATGTTTCAGTCATGCAGCAATGCTGAAGACCCAGGCCAGACTTCATAACTACGCTGCAAGGCCCCATAGCCACGCATGGCCAGATCACATTTCTTTGTGCTCTGTCATTGGCCCAAATGTGCAAAATGCAGGAGAAAGCTGCCTCTTCTCACATTCTTTTTAGTACATTCTACTTAGTTCTGTGCCCTATGGGTAGAGATTAAACAGCACCAGAGACAAACAGAATTACATACTTAACAGCAATGTTCCAGATCCTGTCACCTATTTGTCCAATACTGTGAATTGCACTAAATTATCTGGATTTGGCTGTTTCACACAAACTCCTTCTAAACTTCTGCCTGCTCCACAGACTCCCACTTATTGCTGTGTATGTATGGGTGAGAGATGGCCATGCCAGGGCTCCCTGTATGTGTGTTAACCAAGATGTTGTGGATTATATGGCCATTTGTTCTCTGACCTTTTTTATTTAATAATACAGCATGTAAAAGTGCTTCCTTGCGAGGTCACTTCCAGCCCTATGATTCTACGATTTTCCTAGCTGTTGGCAACTACACTTGTTACATCCAATAAGTGTGCAGTTCTTGCCATTGTGCACCTACTCTCACACTGTGGATGGAACTACGAGCAGTCAGTTTCTATAACAATGAAGGCCATCACATGATTTATCTGGTTTCCTTCTCAGGAAGTCAAAACCATGTAAGCATGAACAAGGGCCAGATTTGTGAATCTTCAAATTTGATTTGAATACTGAAATTTAACTAGATTCGCCAAATTTATAAATGTCATAGCCCATCTTAGAAGTTGATTTGAAAGGCACAGAGAAATTATGGGAGTTGCAATCTATGGTTTGTGGTGGTTTTGATAGCTGGCAGAGAAGACCGTTTAGTTCCCCTTTGAGGTGGGAAGGAGAAGAGGATGAAGGACTGCTGTTTCCTGGATGTTAATTTCAAAACCCCCAGACCCAGCAAGTTCAGCTGATGATGATGTCTGTCCCTTCAAATCCTGTTGCCTATAACTTTGGTGTTCACTGTCTATATCCCTAGGACTATTATGTCCCTTACTCTGACCTTGTTTTGGTCCCCTTCATGTTCTCTTTTTCTTTCTCTTTTATTCTCCCAATTCTTCTGATCAAGCCTCTTTCTCTTACTCTTTTAACACTGATCCAATATGCATCAAAGTCAATGCAAAGGACTTACATACAATTCAACCAGCTTTTGGATCAGGTCCTCATATCCTGATGATGCTCTCTGCAGCTTTCTTGCCCCTCACTCTCAAATCAAATTCTTTAGTGGGCCTGGGCCTTTAACTCTCTCTGGTTTCTAAGATGAGTCTCCTTGCTCCTGTAGCAGCTTCTGCATCTATATTCTCATCAGAGCTGCTCCCAGGCTTGGTTATCTATAGCTGGATCTTGTTGTCATAGGGCCGTAGGCACTATCAGGTTCAGACTGGAAGCATCTTTCGATGTGTAAAAGCTTTGAACTCATGTAGGTTATAACACAGGTAACCCATTGCCCCTTGTAATCAGTGGAACACTCTCTTACATTAATGAAAACACAATGTCAAAATGTGGTGACAAGGGTCATATAAACACACAGAAAGCTAGACAATGTGGCAATGACACCTAAGATTAAATCTGCTTTATGTGCTAGGAAAAAAAAAAACGTCATATTACCTTGCAGGAGGCCAGATCTTCTAATTCATTAACATATAGCATAAATTGCTTTTATTTATGTTTCCTTGGGGATTTATACTGTATCCATCACTGTAGTACCCGAGTTCCCTCCATGTAGATTCTTAGGGTATGTCCACACAGGCTTCTTATTTCAAAACAACAAAGGTCGTTAAACCTCGCATCTAATCGAAATAGCCATTGTTTTGAAATGGCTGTTTCAAAACAATGGCGTTCAGGCACATTGTTTCAAAACAACACCATTGTTTCGAAACAACTCTTTTGAAACAACATGTCCGAACGGCCTTGTTTTGAAATAACCATTTCGAAACAAGGGCTATTTCAAATGCAGGCTTTCCTTTAATTCAAATTAACAAACTGTTAATTCGAATGAACTCATTTCAAAATAAGGACGTTATTTTGAAATAATGATGTATGTGTGGACATAGCCATAGACTCTAAGGCCAGCAGGGACCACTGTGATCTTCTAGCCCAGTGGTGCACAAACTTTTCCAGTCATATTTCCCCCTCTTAGCAGTAACAGAATCTGTCCACACATACCCTCCATTACTGCATAGCCAAGGCTTCCACAGCAGAGAGTCTTGGGCTGAATGTAGAGATGGAGGTGAAATTCGGAATGGGGATGGAGCTGGAGCTATTGCAGGGTTGGAGTTGGAGGCTGAGTAGAACTGGGGGCTGAATAGGATTTGGAGGAAGAAACAAAGCTGGAGATGGAGCAGAACTAGAAGAATGGTGGTCCCTCCCTGCCCCCCCAAAATGTTTCTCTGCACCCCTTAATGGGTCAAACCTCAAAATTAGGGGACAACAGGTCATATAACCTCCCCAAAATCATTCCTAGAGCAGATTTTTTAGAAAAACAGCCAGTTTTCTTGTCAGTGATGGAGATGGAAGGTCTAAGGCTTTGGAGGGAGTTGTAGGGTCCTATTTGTATCCTATTCTTGGGCTAAGCAATAGCAGCCATATGAGAGGCAGCAGCCATGAGCTAAGTAGCATATAGTCACGTCTTCACATTCCTGAAACTACTTCAAAACAATGTAATATCAGGCTGTTAATAAGAAGGTGATACTATCCTAAAGATACCTACCACCACCAAATAAAGAAACAAATCTGTAGATGGTACTCACTTTTCTATTGTGTATCTGAATGATTTGTTTCTGGTTCTTTGATTCTGTCTGTTTCCTAACTAAGTGCCTGACTTAAATTAGTTATAGTGGTGTGATATGATTGGTTGAAAGACTGTTTTGTAATGAGCTAGGATTGGTGTTTTGTAATACTTTAGTCTAAAATAATTGGTTAAAGTACAGTTAAATGGGACCCATGAACTCAAATGGAAACTGAGTCCTATAAGACGGATGCAGCAAGATGGAAACTTTGGGTTCAATTCTACAAACCATACTCCAGGAGCACTGGCACACCAACAGAACTCTGCTCCCTTCATACTTGTGTCTTAACCACCCAGTCAGTGGATAAGCATGAGCAATGAGACTGTTAGTTATAACTGTTGAAGCACGGGTTCGCAATGTAACTGCGATGGACTGGCGACACCCACCAAGGAGACGGACACCAATTTCCAGTAGAAAAAATTTATAGTGGTCTCATAAAGGCATACAATGAATTAGCAACAAAAATGCCTATGTGGTAAACAGCTACACAGTGAAAAAGACTATGCAAGATACAAGCAGGATAATAAACAGCTATGTAGTAAAAGAACTATACAAGGTACAAACAAAAACCACACTTATAGACAATGCATAAATGGGAAAAAACTATACTTATAAACAATCCCTAAATAAAAAAAACCTACACTTATGAACAATGCATAAATGGTATTATAGAGAAAAGAAAAAAAGAAGAAAGAAACAAATCGAGAGAGGTAGAATAACTGTATCAGTTTATAATACAGTACCTGTCCTAGCACCATAGTGGAACCCAAAGCAAGGAGGCGGACCAGCTGCAGCATCCCAGTACTTAATTGTCCGGCCGGCAATTTGAGTACACCCAAAGATCTCGTGGGCGGGAGCTCCCTGTCTCGGTCGGGGGATCAGTCCGACTGGTTTGTGACGTGCCCTTTAGTGTTCGAGGGTGGGAGAACACTCGAGCCAAGTGAGGCAGGGGCTTAAATAGTGTACTGCACAGCCAGAGTATAAAGTAGCCAATTGGAAGTGAGGTGCAGGTCAGGACCAATGATGTAACTGGGACCCCGGAAAATCATCCCTACTTTGTGGTGATGGGGGTGCGGAGAAACTGTTCAGGGGGATAGAAACTCACCCCCCCCCTTGATGACACAAGGCTTGGGAGGTAGAAACTCACCCAGGAAACTGAGGCCCATCAGGGAAGATCGATACTTAACATTCTTGTTTTCTGTAGTGGTGTATAGTAGTTTAGCTAGTTTGTTATCTTTTTTTCTTCTGTAGGAAAGCAACATGTGTTGCATAGATGGATTTTCTCTTTGTTGTAAAGTCCAGCCAGGTAGAAAAATGTGTACACTACAGTACAAATCAGGGATAGACACATCACCAGCATCCTGTATCGAAAACCTACTGATCGGTATAGTTACCTACATCCCTCGAGCTTCCATCCTAAACACACCACACGATCCATTGTCTACAGCCAAACCCTAAGATATAACCACATCTGCTCTGACCCCTGAGACAGAGACAGACATCTTGAGGATCTCTCTTAAGCATTCTTGAAACTACAGTACCCACCTGGGGAAGTAAGAAAACAAATTGACAGAGCTAGACGGGTTCCCTGAAGTCATCTACTACAGGAGACGCCCAAGAAAGAAAACAACAGAATACCACTAGTCACCACATACAATCCTCAAGTCAGACCTCTGCAACAGATCATTAAGGACCTACAGCCTGTTCTAAAAGATGATCCCTCTCTCTCTCAAGCCTTGGGAGACAGACCTCTCCTTGCCCACAGATGGCCACCCAATCTTAAACAGATACTCACCAGCAACTACAGATCTAACAACAGAAACATTAAAGCAGGCACACACCCCTGCAACAAACCATGCTGCCAAGTCTGCCCACATATCTGCACAATAGATACCATCACAGGTCCTAATCAAACCTGCTACTCCATCAAAGGCTCAGTTACCAGCTCATCTACTGATGTGGTCTATGTCATCATATGCAAGAAACGCCCCAACACCTTATATATCGGACAAACAGGACGATTGCTGCGCAAAAGAATAAATGAATATAGAGCTGCTATCAGAAATCACAAAACAAAAACAGTTGCTGAGCACTTCCATCTTTCTAATCACTCGATGACTGATTTGTTAACTAACAGATTTATTTTTTACATGAGCTTTCGTGGGAGAAGATCCCATTTCCTCAGATACTTGAGGAAGTGGGATCTTCTCCCACGAAAGCTCATGCAAAAAATAAATCTGTTAGTCTTCAAGTGCCACACAACTCCTTGTTGTTTTTTCACTGGACTAGACTAACATGGCAAAATTGATTTAACGACTGTCGTGAGAGATGTAGCTGGGACATCAAGACTTCAAAGAGAACCAGCTGAACTCGAATTAATATGCAAGCTAAATTCTGTGAAAGCAGGACTCAATCAAGACTACGGGTTCTTTTCCCATTACAAGTGCCACACGACTCCTTCTTTTTTGTTTCCAAAGGGATAGCCGTGTTAGTCTAGTCCAGTAAAAAAACAACAAGCAGTTGTGTGGCACTAATCTGTTAGTCTTAAAGTGCCACACAACTGCTTGTTCCTTCTTTTTTTGCTGGACCCTTCTTTGGCCCCCCTGAATCCAGCACTTTTTCTCCTATGGTTTTCAAACTTTTTTCCCCTCAGGCCCCACTGGAAAGAAACCATTTGCAGGGGCGACCCGAGAAGTAAGTGCAGCTTGCAGCAGCGCACTCCAGCCTTTCAGCCGCGGCAGCAGGGGGTGCCGTGACCCAGGCCTGGCTCCCTCCCAGCCCGTGGTGGGAAAAGCCCTGCCCTGGGAGGAGCCGAGCGGCCCGCCTTGCAGGCAGAGATTGAAGGAAGGGGAAGCGGGCCTGGGGCCAGGGGGCGCGCGCGGCGCTTCCCGCCCCGGGAGGCTGCGGAGCGGGCGGAGCTGCGCGCGGGGCCGGGCCAGGGAGGGGAAAAGGCGGGAGACGCCGGCAGGCAGCAGCCACCTTTCCCCGGAGCCAGGCAGCCGCGGCCGCGCCATGAGCAACCAGCACGACGTGATCGTGGTGGGGGGAGGCATCTCAGGTCAGTGCAAGGGCAGCCCCCTTTGGCCCTTTTTTAGCCCCCCAGGCATGCACCCCTGACTCACTCGCCCTCCCGCTGAGTTCAATCAATCAATCAAATCCTAGGGCTGGAAGGGACCTTGTGAGATCATCGAGTCCAACCCCCTGGGAATTGAACCCAGGACCTTCTGCATGTTGTGGGGCGCTGGGTTTGTTGCAAGCCTTGCAGAACGGGGGGGCGCCCGGGGACAGCCTTGCCCCGCTGCAATCCGGGCCGGTGCACAGGGCAGCAAGGAAACCTCTGGCACACCGCGCAATTTGCATGCTGGCCACTGAGCCAGGCGGCCGGCGATTGCAATGTCCTGGGGTTTGGTTTCCCCAGCGAGCTGTAGTAATGCAGCTGATCGGTAAACACAGACGTCTGTATTGGTGCAGCTGATCTGTAAACGCAGGCGTGTTTCTTTTTGCAACAAACAGCCTCGATTGGACTTTCCTTTGCCGCACCGATTTGGGGATGAGTGTATGCGAGGGCAGCCCTCGCGTATTTTAAAGAAATAGCTCAACAGGCTGAGCCAGGTGCTTTCTAGGTTTCCTCTGCCCCTCTGTTTGGGCGCACGTTTCCTGCTTTGCAGTCTCAGCCTTTCCTCTCAAAATCGCCGTGAGCCGCTTGTCCGCTTTCTTCAGAAAGCTTAACAGTCCTCGTGGGCACAGGCTGGCTGCTCTTTGGGAGAGCGCCACGGTGCGTGTGGAAATCTTTGCCTCTGTTGGAGAAAAGGTCATTTTTAGTGCAGCGGCTCAGTAAACCGCCAAATGTCAGCAGGCTGACCACAGCCACCAGTTGATTTCAAGTGGGGAACCTTTTCCATGTGAGTGTGAAGTTTCAACAGTATCAAGCTTAGCAAATAATGGATCTCTAGCTAGGGACAATGGGATGAAATGAAGTGTAAACCCCATCCTACAACAAAGTGGGTGAAAACACGACAAAATGGAGCAGGACCAAGAGAGAAGAGTTTTGGCTTGATTTTCTTGTTTTTGAAATGGGCTAGAATCGTAGGCATGGGGAGGGTTTGTCCGTCACATCTGAGAAGTTACCAGATCTGTAGAAGGTGACCTTTTTGGACTTTCAGGTATTCCTTAGTGAATATCTTGCTTTCACTTTCTTACTGCTGTCTTGTCAGGAAGAAAACTCTGAACTAGATGGCTGTCCTCTATGATGTTAGGCCAAGTTTAGGGTGGGGTTTAGTTCAACTGTGACACAAATATTACATTTAAATGACACTTTCTACGTGGTTGTGGCACAGATGTAGTTTATATTTTCTTGATTAGCGCTGACATTTCCTAACTACTTTGTGACAATTTAAAAAGGTTTTTTTTTTTTGTTGAGAAGAGATGTTCTTGCTATAAGTTTAGGTCCCCCAGAAATACTGGGCTTTTCATATTTCATTGACTGCCTCCTGCAGTTTTCTGCGCACATGCTTTTATGCAGCAAAGAATATTCTTGCTCCCTGGACCCATGCACAACTCCCATTTACTTTAGTGAGAGCTGCACAGGAACATGAGATTGAAATTAAACACTTTTATGATGTTTGAGTTTACTTTTATATCAATCTTTTAAGTCTGGCTAATATTCTATAATACAGTACCTTGAGTTTCTAGGTATTAACCATTATGTTATGAAAGTATTTGACAAATCGGTAAACTATGTGAATGGTGACAATAGTATTGGTACAAATACAGTAACTGTTTTGACCAGAGTGATGAAAGAGTCACTAACAGGAAGTTAAATTTGTTTGTAATAAGATGAACCAGCTTCCCTCAAGTATCCCAAATATGGTATTAGTCTGCACACACTGGAATGTTGAATTGTTATAAGAAATTATGTCCAATGTCCTCCAATAGAAAAAAGTGTTTGTGTGTTTCTTAGTTGAATGAAAATACAAAAGATTGTGTAGATAAGTCCTGCTGTTTTTGCAATGTCGGTTTTTTGTTCTGGTAACATGGACCATTCAAGTGTCATTGTCTAGATTTAGTTCTCCGGAATCCTTTGCTGGAATTAAAAACCTAATTATGTACAGTTGGAGGTACGACACCCTTTATACAGCCAATATCATTCTAAGTACTAGTTCCCTTTAGGAAATAGGTGCAATCTCTATATTGCTGTTCAGGTTTCCCATTTATAATGACATTTTGAATAGTGTGGTGAACATTTTTAATTATTCCTTATAATTTTAACCACAGCAAGCATCAATAAATTGCTTTGAGATGCTTATTCGTAGGATTAAATCCTAACAGAGAGCCTGAAACAGAGCCAGACTGGAAATTTCAAGGTGTTAACAATCTTTGAAAACATGTAAGTGAAATGAAAATGATGAATAAACATAATGCTATATCATTCTCCGGGTACACGAATGCTTTTCTCAGCCATGGCAACTGTTCTTTATGGGAGACCGTGCCAATTTCATAAGAATGGGTGTTTACTTTCTTAATAATTTTAAAAGGGATAGCCGTGTTAGTCTAGTCCAGTGAAAAAACAACAAGGAGTTGTGTGGCACTTGAAGACTAACAGATTTATTTTTTGCATGAGCTTTCGTGGGAAAAGATTAGTCTTAAAGTGCCACACAACTCCTTGTTGTACTTTCTTACTGACTTACTTATTACTTTCATTCTGAACTGACATGGAAATAGGAAAGTTGTGTCAGAAAAGGCAATAATGAGCAACCTGTTTATTGAAAATGTTCATTAATCACAAGACCATTCATAGTTGTGCTCCATCTTTCTTCTCAGCTCCTGGGGGTTATTTGTGTGACCTCTCTGCCTTCACCCCCTCTGCTCCAATATTGGTTCTGTGGCCTGTGTTATGCAGAAGGTCAGATGTTCATAAATCATAATGGTCTTTTCTGTCCTTAGAGTCTCTTGAGTGACTGCAGTGGGGTCAGGATTTCTCTGAATCTGATGCAAGCCTTGATTGCCTGCTTGTCAGCTTCTTCTTACAGACTCTGTATCTTCTTCCATCTTTCTGTTATGCATGGGATGGAATACCTTCCTTAAGCTGATCCATAAGGCCACTACTCTGTCGTCTTCCCATATCTCCACGCTATTGATTCATACTCAGCTTGTCAACTGTATCCCCCAGGTCCTTTTCTGTGCAACTGCTGCTTAGCCAATCATTCCCCAGTCTGTAGCAGTGCATGGGACTCTTCTGTCCTAAGTACAGGGCTCTGCTCTTGTCCTTGCTGAGCCCCATCAGATTTCAAATTTGTCTATGTTACTCTGTCTCCTACATCCCTATTCTACAGTGCATCTACCACTTTACCCACCTTAGTGTCATCTGCAAACTTGCTGAGGGTGCAGTCATTCCCATTATTGAGACCATGAATGAAGATGTTGAACAAAACTGGCCTCAGGACAGATCCCTGAGGCACTCTGCTTGGTACTAGCTGCCAACTAGATGTTTACACTTTGATCCCTATCTGTTGAGCCAGATGACCTGGTCATCTTTCTATTCACCTTATAATCTATGTATCTAACTCAGACTTCTTTAACTTCCTTGCACAAATACTGTTGGAGACTGTATCAAAAGCTTTGCTAAAGTCAAGGTATATCGCTTCCACCGCTTTCCCCACATCCACAGAGCCACTCATTTCGCAACAGAAGGCAATCAGGTTGGTCAGGCATGACTTTCCTTTGGTGAATCCATGCTGACTGTGCCTGATCCCCTTCCTGTTTTCCAAGTGCCTCATGATCCGCCCCAGGATTTTTCTGGAGACTGAGGTGAAGCTGATTGGTCTGAATTCCCTAGGTCCTTCTCCTTCCCCTTTTTAAAAGATGGGCAATGTATTTGCCTTTTCCAATCATGTGATACCTCCTCCAATCGCCATGAGTTTTCAAAGATAAAAAACAATGGCTCTGCAGTAACATCAGCCAAATCCCTCAGCACCTTCAGATGCATTGCATCTGGTCCTGTAGACTTGTGCATGTCCAGCCTCTCTCAAAAATTCTAAATCTGTTCTTTCACCACTGAGGGCTGCTCATGTCCTCCCCAATCTCTGCTGCCCGGTGCAGTAGTCTGGGAACTGATTTTGTCTGTGAAGACAGAAGCAAAAAAAGCACTGAGTACTTTCAGGTTTTTCCACATCATCTGTCATTAGATTACTTCCCCTATTTTGTGAAGGGCCCAAACTTTTCCTAACCACCTTCTTGTTGCTAACATACTTCTAGCGACTATTCTTGTTGCACTTCACATCCCTTGCTAGCTGCAACTCCATTTGTGCTTTCGCATGCTTTCACTCCTGCATGGGCTGGCAGCAGTTTTATACTCTTCCCTACCCATCTGTTCCATCTTCCACTTCTTGTAAGTTTTCTTTTTGTGCTTAAGTTCACTGAAAAATTCTCTGTTGCCTGCCATATTTACTATTCTTTCTGCACATCAGGATGGTTTGTTCTTGCACCCCAGGGTTCCTTTAAAGTATAACCAGGTCTCCAGGACTCTTTCCCCCCTCATAGTAGCCTCCCAGGTGATCCTGCTGATCAGGTCCCTGAAGAGGTCAAAGTCTGTTTTTCTGTATCCCAGGGTCTGTAACCTATTACTCTCCTTCCTTCCTTTTGTCAGGATCATGAACCTCAGGGTCACTGCTGCCCAGGTTGCCATCCACTTCTACTCCCCTACCAATTCTTCCCTGTTTGGGAGCAGTGGGTCAAGAGAAGCATGGCCTCTAGTTGTTTCCTCTAGTGCTTGCACCAGAAAGTTGTCCAACGCTCTCTAAAAACTTCCTGACTTGTCAGTACTCTGATATATTGCTCTCCCAGCAGATGACAGGATGACTAAAGTTCCCATGAGAACCAAGGCCTGTGATCTGGAAACTTCATTAGTGTCTGAAGATCTGATACAAAATGATAATTACCCTTCACTGGGTAATAGCTATTCCAGATATGTATCAATCTGGTGATTAAAAACTAGAGAAAATGGAAAAAGAAGATTCTCAGATCTCTTAACTTCATTGTTTCAGTAGTCCGGTTTGTCAGACTTCTCCTAGGATCAGATTCTGTCTCTGTCAAGCATCACCCATACTAGTGTCTCAGAAACTCAATCCCTGAGTTCTTCCCTATAATGTTACATTCCAGGGTGCAGCCCAGACTAATGAGGGGTTGGCACCACCTGCCCTGCCACCTTGGGTGTCTCACAATGCTTTGCTCCTGTATCTCCTAACTTGGGCCTCTCACAAACAACAGTAGGTCACACCCAGTCTCTGTGTACAGCTGTGGCCTGCCAGCAAAACTCTGGCTTTCATCAGCCTTGATTACCTCTTGGAGGGTGACTCCAACCCTCTCTCAGTCCTGGATTTTTCCCCAAAAACATGTGTTCTGCACTGTCTCCTCAGCAGTTCAGATATTCGAGGTCCATTGCCCCTGAAAGGGCTCAATATACCATAATTTACTACTCTAATCTGAGTCACTGAATAATTTGGTTTAAACACAATGCTAGATTACTTTTGATTAAAGAACAAAGGAAAGTTTGTTTAACTACAAAGAAAGATTTTAAAGTAAGTAGAAGTGCAAGGTATTCAAGTCACAAATAGTTAGAAGCTAAGACTTAAACTAGATTTGGTTCAAAGTAAAATTGTTACCACATATTTCCCACAACACCATTGACCAAATTCTCAAGTTAGGATCTGCCTCCAAAGAACTGGTTTCTTTGTCTCCTTAAATGAAAGGTAGAGAAAAAACAAGTACCTGTGGGGTTTTGAAACTCTCACTTTTATAGTCTAGCCATTCTCTGAAATGTATTTTCCTGAGGGTTACTGCTCATTATGAGGATGGAGACATGGCATCTCATGATGAAAGAGATTTCATGTTGATGTTCCTTAAGTGCAGATTGATTTGCCCCTGCTCCCCTTCACTTTCGATGGCCTGTTGACTGTTGATTGCCAGTTAATTTTGATGACACCTCCATACAGGTGTCAGCTTGTCCTTGGCCTTGGCGAAGCAGGTTTACTGCTTCCCTGAACTTGTCTAGTTACTATAGTAAATGCACTCAAGTCAAAATTTCAGCTTTTGTTTGTAACTTTACCTATAATGTTGCTCTACATATTTAACCATAATATTGGCAATCAGTAAGTTATTAGTTTCCAAATGATGCCTCAAAAACCACGTTTTGCATGAAGATTATTACAGTGGTGAGTAGGGGTGCATTTGATCACAAGATGATAGTCTTTATACGCTTGAGAGTCTTTTGAAGTAACGTTAAGGCCGTGCTTGTTTCCAAATGAAGCAGGTAAGCATCTCTGACAGCTGTATATTTTACTGCCATACATAAAATTGTCGTGGCTGTCTTGTTGTGGACAACTACTATTTTGAATACATTTCTAACACAGAGCTCGAATCTGAGGTACTGAACAAACAGGCTTAACCTTACCTTCTGTTATTTGAAAAGGGACTTTAAACTTGTGAAGGTGCCCTCTAATTCAGGGGCCTCAAACTCAAATCACCACAAAGGCCACATGAGGACTAGCACATTAGTGTGAGGGCCACACCACTGAAACCTTTTCATACAAGATATTACAACTATCAATAACAACAGTGTTGTTGCAGGCCCCAGGAAATAACTTTAGGGGCAACATGTGGGCCGTGGGCTGCATGTTTGAGACCCCTGCTCTAATCATTCACAGCCTGTGTCACATTACTAGGTTAGAGCCCTGCTCTAATCGTTCACAGCCTTTGTTACACTGCTGAGGTTAGACTTTGTCACACTACTAGGTTAGTCAGCATAATTATCATCCTTTTCCTCCTAGGGGTCTATGCTTTCCTTGCTTAAGGGTTAGACAATATATTATTTTTATTCTTGATCATGACTGTAAAGGTACCAGACTTCAATAATTTCTTATTTCTCCAGAAATTAAAATATATATAACATAAGCAGAATTATGAAAAGATTGATTTTCATGCTGTATAGAGGACATGGGTCAGAGATGGAAGTCAGAAGTTGAAGGAGGAGTATGAAAAATCAGTGAGATGAACCCACATGCAAGCAGGGTGTCACTGGCACCAGGTTTACAGGGCTCAAGCCCTGAATTGTAGCAACAGAGTCCCGAGTCTGCCACAGCAGCAGTGCACTTAAAACATGTGAGCCCTGAATCCCGCTGCCCGAGTCCGGGGTCTTTTCCTGGGCCGGGTCGCTCCTGTATGCAAGGAGATTCTCTGGTTAATGTTCAACACAGAAAAGGAAACACTTAACTGTGTTTGCAGTTTGCATTGAGGATCATGTGTAGTGTGATTGCCTTGATATTTTCCGCTTCATTCTCTAGGATCATCAGATTTTCCCCTGGAACCACATGCTCAAGGGCTTTGATCTTTGTGTGAAATATTGAATAACTGGGAAATGTGTGTGTACTCCTGTGTGCAATAATGGAAGCACAACTAAAGCTATATAACTGTCTGTTCATTTAACAGATCTTTGTGTGCAGACCTGCCATGGCAATTTTATGTCCATGCTTCTGTCAGATACACAATTACTGGTTGCAGTTCCGTTCTTGGTTACACCTATGCAAATTTGGGATAGCTTCACTGACTTCTTTGGTGTTAATTCTAGATTTATACAGCATTTGACCCATAATACTTAACCCATATTACCAGATGCATGCTGCTTCTGTGTTTTTCATCTCCTATTAACTTTGTTATAGCTATTCATTTCAGATCATGCTCCTAGATATTTCTTGACTAGACATAATATAGTTCCTGATAGTAACTGGTGAAACTTTTCAAATTTATGTACTGAAAATTTGGTTCCTAAATCTGTATTTAGACACCCAAATAAATGTCCATAGTTCAGAGGTAGGTCACAGGATACACATCTGTGCACCCTGGTTTATGATCTATATCAGATCAGCAACCTTTGCCAACTCTTCTGCCGGTCCTTCCTACTCAACCATCAGCTGGTGCTGGCAGTCCCCTCTGCTGAAAAAATGTAGTGGCTGCCTGAAAATTCAGCAGCGATCATGGCCGGAGTGGGAGTGCTTCCCAGGCATGCCACAGAAAGAAGTCGCCCAGAATGGCTCATCTTGGTGGTGTGCGTGGGGCCAGGGGTCCCCAGGCATGTCACGAAAAGAAGAAGCTCCTTTCAGGAGTTTCCAAGCATGCTGGAGAAAGAAGCTGCCTGGAGTGCCTCCTTTGGAGAGCATCACACTACAGAGAGAAGCCACTCCAGGCAGCTTTTTTCTGTCTCACATGAAGGCATAGGAATGTGGGGACCCTTTGTGTCCCAGCTACACCCGAAGGAAGCCACCCAGAGTGGCTTCTGGTGGCAGGAGTGGCAATTTCTGTGGTGCTGCAGAGGGTGCCATGTACCACTCTGAATGGGCTTGGATGCCACTGTTGGCGCACGTGCTGGTGGTTGCCTACCCCTGACTTATATGATTTTTCTGTTCACTTGTACACTGAGATTGTATGTGTTTACGCCGATTATACCATGCAAGGTTTCCTTATGGATGCTCATAGCCTATTTTACATGATTACTATGATGATATCGTTCCTGCAGCCTCACGTGTGTGTACAGATGTGTAGCATGGCTCAGGAAGGTGGGAGACAGATAGAGCTCTGTTCCGCTAGCACCTGGGGTAGGCAGAAAAGATATGCTAATTGAAGTGGTTCAGACTGGGACAAAGGGATCACCTCTGCCTGGAAGGGGAGGGCTGAGGAAAGTGGGAAACAAAGATAGATACTTGGAAGATTTTTGGAGCTTTTTGCCTCAGAATCTCCATCTTGAAACAACTCCAAGCAAAATTTGAGCCCTGCCTGGTCTCAGGCAGAGACTGGCTGTACAAACATCTGACAGTCGAATACCTTGAGCATAAACTTGGACAATGAGGTCAGTTTTTAAGTAGCGATATTAGGTTAGTATGCATGTTTTACCTTTTATTTCCTTGTGGTCACTCCTGACTCATTTACTCTGTGATTCTGCCGTGACTGGCCATATTCGCACTTAGAATTATAATCTGATCAATAAACTTGTTGTTGTTTTTATCTAAAGCTGTGTGATCTGTAGAAGGTATCTGGGCAAAATCCATTTCTTTGTAAAATGTGTGGACTAGAGGTTATGGTGATTGGGAATGTGCTCCAGTCTCTGTAGACAGTAGTTTCTGGTGTGGTAACTGAGGCCAGGGTTGCTCACTTGGGGACCGTCCTTTAGTAGCCAGAGGGCATACACCCACTGCTTGAGTCTGATTGCGTGCCAGAGGCCAGAGTGGACTGACTCAAGAGTGAGTGGTCACTTGGCAAAGCAGGGTGAATTGGGGTTCAGGAGTGGGAATCGGGGGTCACAGTGGCACATTGAACCAAATCTGGGGAGCAGCCTGTCACAAGGTGATAACCACCCTAAATTAGGTCTGATGGTGTTCAGTTAGCAATCTGATTGTCATCATGGGTAAAATAAAAACATAAAGCAGAAACTGCAAATCAAATTAGTATAACCAACATATTGCAGATGTGCAGTATGAATAGAAATGCTAATAATATTTATCTCCACATCTTATTCAGGAAAAAATGCAGTCATGAATTATGTATATCCCAGACGTAATATTTAAGTAGTGTGTATTGGTCACAGTGTTTTGCAACATGCGGCACACTTCTCAGTTAGGATAAAGGTAATCCTTGGTGGCCTTGGTCAAAATGTTGTGATATGCTTTTCTCTACAAGAGACCAAAAAAATTCCCCAGATGTTCTTCATACAGCCATTTTCATAGAGTGGTAGTGTTAAACACATGGTGTTCTAAAACAATTAAATAAAAGGGCAACTACATCTGACCTGCATTCATAAATCTAAATGTTTTTGAATTACTAATTAAATGAAGGTTATTGCACCTATTAGATCTGTCATATGATTGATGAAAGATATGCATATAAATGAGTTGGATTCATTCGTTCATGGTCTCAAAGTCTCTAGTGGCTTTTCACAAACCCATGTTATGTCCTTGTATTCTGGATTTTGAACTGTACTTTTATATTACCTGAAAGTTATTTAAATTCCCACATAGGAATATATTTTCCTATTAACATTATGTCTCAGGAAGCCTCTGTCTATTATTTATTCCAGCCAGACTATTACATATCTAGTGCTTATGAAATATTTCCCAAATACCATAGACTAATCCATATAGGTGAGGGCACATTATTTTGAGTACTTGGCTCCTGATTTATGTAATTTTTGTGCAATTAAAATCTCAATCCTAATGTTGCATTAGTAATTTTTTTGGATAAATACTCAGTGGAAGGCTGTCATTTAATATGTAGGATTTATTCAGCAAAGCATTTAGCAAAATGTCTGTAGAAAATCCGCCACAAATAATTGTGAATGTTCCCACAAGCTTCATTGTGGGGATCCAATATCTGTAGCTGATAACACTTTTAACAGCACATTCTCCTCCTCAGCTAACTCCATGGCACCCTACTAACTTTAATATTATTTTATTCATTTCTGTTTGTTTTTGTGCTAAGGGGGTGATACTATATTTAATGTAGGAAAATTTAGCCTTAAAAATGACGGTGAATGGAACATGTGAGAAAGAAGGCATGGCAGGAATGGAATTCTCCTTCTCCTTTGCCCTTTGAGACTTTTCTAATACTGCCCATAAAAAAGTTCTCTTTACCCAACTCAGAGTAGGATAGTTCAGCCATTTAAATCAGGTGTGGCCAAACTGTGGCCCGGGAGCCACATGCAGCTCTTGAATGAAAAACTGTGGCTCCCAGAAGAATGTCAGCAAATCAGTTTATGAACGCAGCCCCAGCCTAGGAGTTCAGGAGGGGGCTGGGACAGTAGGGAGAAGCGCGGCATGGTCAGGGTTGGTGGGGAGAAGTGCAGCATGGTCAGGATTTTAAATAACTCACCACTAGCCTACAGTCTTCTACATTGAGCAGCAGCTAAGTTTTTTTTACTTTTTAGGCCTAATTTTCATGGTAACTTTAAGTAATTATTAGAATCTGACATAAGTATGATCAATATTTGTCCTCTTTTTATGATAAAATTAGTGTGCAATGAATTTTAAACTTAATAGTTTTGGAGTAGGTAAAAGTATATGGCTATATGCCTCAGTGCAGCTCTCAAAGGTTTAATAATCAACTTGTGTGGCTCTTGAGTTCCATAAGTTTGGCCACCCCTGATTTAAATGATTTAGTTCAGTAGTTCTCAGCTGCTTTGTTGCAACACAATAGGGTGTTGCAAGGAGCAGGCAATTGCGTTGCTGGGAACCACCCAGAGCCACAGCATGGTGGTAGCTTCCTGTGGCAGCAGCTTCCCTGCAGCTGGAGTTTCCAGTGGTGGGGTTTTGTTTGGTGTGGGGAAAGAGGTGCGTGTTCAGCAGCTGGGGGGGGGGGGGGTGAATATTGTAGCGCATCTACAATGTCGTGACACAAAAAACTGTGAGAACCACTGGTTTGAATAATAGAACTCGTGACACTAATTGGAGTAAGGTGTTTTCAATTACAATGTGTTCTGAAATGGAGACCACTTGTCTGCATTGTTCTGAAAACTGTGCCATAAACAAGTTGGAGATGTTTTTTTTTTAATTGAGAGAAAGGAGTTAATCGAGAATACTAACACTGACAAACACAGAAAGCAGTTATCTTAAAGTTCCAAAATAAATGCACCCTCATCCTACCTTTAATGTTACCTAAGGCTGGTCTTCACTGATAACAGCAAATATGTTGCCATCAGATGAACCTTCCCAATCAACTGAGCAGGTCCATGAAGATCTGCTCAGCTGATCAAGAAATCCATCAGTGAGGACCACCCTGGTAAGCAGAGAAGCACTGAGTCAAAGGGAGGGTGTTTCCCTTGGACTCAGAATGCTGAAGACATTGCAGTAAGTATGCAGTAGGCAATTGAAGGGAGATACACAGGGTATTTTAAGTTTTTTGTGTATATCCCTTCAACTGTCACCCAAATCCTACCACAGTGTAGATCTACTCTAGAGCGGAACAAAGGCTATCAGTGCAGCTGATGAAGTGGGTTGGAGCCACTAAAGTTTATGCCTAAAGAAATTTGTTAGCCTTCAAGGTGCCACAGGACTTCTTGTTTTTAGTGGATCTAAGTAAAGTTTTAGACAAATAGGACACTAGTGACATTCTGGGTGAGGGGAAGTTAAAAGAGGAAATGCCTAGTTATGCTGGTTAGCATTATTTTCTTCTGTCACTAAGTTTCTTTGCTGTCTTGTGAAAAAGACAGTTGTTGAAATGACAATGTATTTATTCATTTTATTCTTTTTTTTTCCTTCAGTGATCTCAAGTGGGTCCTTTTACAGACTGAAAAGAAAAAATGGGCCCTTTTCTCCTCTCACTTGCAACGCTTTTATATTTCTGTGTAACTCCATTGATGTCAATAGAGTAGCTCCCAAATTATATCAGTGTAACTAAGAGGAGAATCATAGGGTTGGAAGGGACCTCATGAGGTCATCTAGTCCAGCCCCCTGCTAAAAGCAGGACCACTCTCACTAAATCATCCTAGCTTGGGTATTGTCTAACTGGACCTTAAATATCTCCAAAGATGGAGATTCCACCACCTCTCTAGACAACTCATTGCAATGCTTCACCACTCTCCTAGTGAGAAAGCTTTTCCTAATATCTGCATTTCCTAATATAGCATTGACCTCCCCAGCTCTAACTTGATATCATTGCTGCTTGTTCTGTCCTCTGTTACTACTGAGAACAGTCTAGCTCCCTCCTCTTTGGAGCACCTCTTCAAGTAGTGGAAGGTTGCTATCAAATCCCCCCTCAATCTTCTCTTCTGCAGACTAAATAAACCTAGTTCCTTCAGTGTCTCCTCATAAATCATGTGCCTCAGCCCCTTAATCACTTTCATTGCCCTCCACTAGACTTTCTAATTTATCCACATCCTTTTTGTAGTGAGGAGTCCAAAACTAGACACAGTATTCCAGATGCGGCCTCACCAGTGCCAGATAGAGGGGAATAATCACATCCTTTGATCTGCTGGCAACGCTCCTACTAATACAGCCCAATATGCTATTAGTCTTTTTGGCTACAAGAGCACACTGTTGACTCATATCAAGCTTCCCGTCCACCATAACCTCAAGGTCCTTTTATATAGTACTGCTGCTTAGCTGATCGGTCCCCAGCCTGTAGCAGTGAATGGGGCTTTTCTGTCCTATGTATAGGACTTTGCACTTGTCCTTGTTGAACCATGTGAGATTTCTTTTGGTCCACTTCTCCAATTTGTCTAAGTCTCCCTGAATCCTGTCCCTGCCCTCCAGCGTGTCAACAGTTCCCCCCAGCTTGGTGTCATCTGTGAACTTACTGAGCATGCAGTTTACCCATCATCAAGATTGTTAATGAAAATGTTGAATAGAACAGGCCCCAGGACTGACCCATGGGGCACTCCACTCATTACTAGTTGCTAACTAAACATTGTGCCATTGATTCTTACCCACTGAGCCCATTGATCTAGCCAGTTTTCTATCCACTTTACGGTCCACTCATCTAACCCATACTTCCTTAACTTGCGGATGAGAATGCTGTGGGAAACCATATCAAAAGCCTTGCTAAAGTCAAGGTATATCACGTAAACAGCTATCCCCACATCCACAAATCCAGTCATCTCATCATAAAAGGCAATCAGGTTGGTCAGGCATGATTTGCCCTTGGTGAATCCATGCTGACTGTTCCTGATCACTCTGTTTTCCTCCAAGTGTTTCAGGATGGATTCTTTGAGGACCTGCTCTAGGAACTGATGTGGGGCTGACTGGTTTGTAGTTCCCCAGATCCTCCTTTTCTCTTTCTTGAAGATTGGTACTATATTTGCCTTCTTCCAATCCTCTGGGACCTCCCCCATGCAACACAAGCTTTCAGAGATAATTGCTAGCAACTCTACAATCACATCGGCCAACTCCCGCAGCACCCTTGAATGCAGTTCATCTGGCCCCATAGACTTGTGCACATCTAACTTCTTTAAGTAGTCCCTAACCTGACCTTCTATCACCATGGGCCACTCTCCTTCTCTCCATTCTGCATAACCCAGTGTAGCAGCCTGGGAGATGAAGACTGAAGTAAAAAGAGCATTGAATACTTCAGCCTTTTCTGCATCATCCACCATGAAGAGACCTGCGCCATTCAGTAAGGGACCTACACCATCCCTGATCCTCTTCTTGTTATTGACATACTTGTAGAACCCCTTCACATCCTCGCTAGTTTCAACTCCAATTGCCCTTTGGCCTTTCTGATTTTATCCCTGCAGGCCTGTGCAATATCTTTATATGCCTCCCTAGTCATCTGTCCAAACTTCCACTTCTTGTAAGCTTCCTTTTTATG
The DNA here is from genome assembly GCA_007922195.1 of Podocnemis expansa. Taxonomy (NCBI): domain Eukaryota; kingdom Metazoa; phylum Chordata; order Testudines; family Podocnemididae; genus Podocnemis; species Podocnemis expansa. Next base: position 52,598,187 of record ML681989.1, read on the forward strand.
TTTCAGCTCACTGCAGAGCTCTCTGCTAAGCCATGCTGGGTGCCTTCCACATTTGCTGTTCTTTCTGCACATCGGTATGGTATTTTCCTGTGCTCTTAGTAGGGTTTCTTTAAAATATGGCCAGCTCTCTGGGATGCCTTTCCCCATCAGTTCCCTGAGAGAGCCAAAATCTGCTTTTCTGAAGTACAGTGTTTACATTTTGATTCTTTCCTTTCTTCCTTTGATCAGGATTCTGAACTCTACCATCTCATGGTCATTGCTGCCCAGGTTGCCGTTCGCTCTTCCAATCAATTCTTCTCTGTTTGTGACCAGCAGCTCAAGAGGTGCAAGGCCCCTCATTGGTTCCTCCAGCATTTGTACCAGGAAGTTGTCTTCAACAATCTCCAAAAACTTCTTGGATTGCCTGTACATTGCTGTACTGCCCTCCCAGCAGATGTCAGGATAATTGAAATCCCTCATGAAAACCAGGGCCTATGATCTGGAAACTTCTGTTAGGTGTCCTTAAAATGCCTCATCCATCTCCTCCTTTTGGTTTGGCAGTCTGTAGCAGACACCCATCACAACATCCCCCTTGTTGCACTTCCCTCTAAACTCAACCCACAGACTTTCAGCTGACTTGTGTCCACTTTCATAGTGGAGCTCTGAGCAGTCATACAACTCTTTTACATATAGTGCTACTCTTCGACCTCTTCTTCCCTGCCTGTCCTTCCTGAACAATTTTTACCCATCCATGGCAGTGCCCCAGTTATGCAAATTATCCCACCATTTTCCTGTTATTCCAATTACATCATAGTTCCCTGTCTGTGCTAGTACTACCAATTCTTCCTGCTTGTTTCCCAGGCTTCTCGCATTTGTATACAGTCGCCTGACATACTGGGCCAATTGCCCTACTTTCCTCTCTTGATTATCTCCACTGTTGCATCTTCCTCCTTGCATTTTCTCCAGGTGTCCTCTTTCTGCACTCACCTCAGGTATTAGGGCCTTATTAGGACACTTAAGACAATGATTTGATTCCCCCACCCCACCCCCAGTTCTGATTACTCTCTCTTTTGTCCCTGCTGTTACTTTCCCCATACCCCCCCCCCAAAGTTCCCCAGGTCTCCCTCATTGTGATTTACCTGTGGGCTTTGGTCAGCTTCCCCCTTCAAACCTAGCATAAAGCCCTCCTCACAAGGTTAGCAGTAGACATCCAAATATGCTCTTCTCCTTCCTCAACAGCTGGAGTCCATCTCTGCCTAGCAGTCCTTCTTCCTGGAAAGTATTCCATGGTCGAGGAAGCCAAAGCCCTTCTGACAACACCATCTTCTCAGCCAGGCGTTCACTTCCGGGACTCATCTGTCTCTGCTCAGGCCCCTACCCGTGACCAGAAAGATCGAGGAGAACACCACCTGTGCACCAAACTCCTAGATCGGTGCTCCCAGAGTCCTGTAGTCACTTTTGATGTGCTGAGGATCACCTCTCGCAGTATCATTGGTTCCCACATGGATGAGTAGCATGGGTAGTAGTCAGAGGGGTGGATGATTCTCAACCATCCATCCGGAACATCTCAGATACGGGCCCCTGGCAGGCAGCATACCTCCTGAGAGGCCTTGTAAGGGCGACAGATGGGATGGGTGCTTCCGTCCCCCCCAGAAGGGAGTCTCGAACCACCACAACCCTACGTTTCCTCCTGGGTATGGTAGATGTGATCCTCCTGGGTGTGGTGGATGTAAATCCAGACCAACACACCTAAACTTGTGTGATTAAAAGGGAAGTGGAGGTGAGGTGAAAGGAAAAGAGAAGAAAGAATTTCTCCCCCAGGATATGGTAGACATGTGTTCCAGCTCATATTGGCACATCCACATTTACTTGGCAAAGATTTTGTGTTAGACTAATGAGAGCTGAGTTTAAGGTGACCGTTGCCAGATTTAATTTCTCAATTGTGTGCAGAAATAATTAGATTTCCCATCACTGAAGCAGTAAAAGTAATCACAGCAACAGTATGTTGTTACAGTGAAACTTTAATGTAATAAAGATTTATTGATAATTGCCTTACTTTACTACTAACTGATGTGTCTTAGGAGAACACAGAAAGAAAAAGCTTAAAAATATGCACACTCTGAAGGCTAGGAAAAATTGCAGAGAGAACTCTCTATAAAGAGTATTCTTTTCTCCTTTTATTATTCATTTAGAGTCAGCCAGGCTATTGCTATAATGAGTTAGTAGCTAACTTTATGTTGGGTACATGAATTGCCATAATACTTTTAGAAGTAATAGCCTGTATTGTTTTTTAGCTGATCTTCATTGCCTCTAGTAAACAAATGAACAGGCAAAGAGGTTGAGAGGTAAAGAAGCTCTCTCTGTGCATTTCAAAAACAAAAACTAAATTTTCAAAAGTGACTGTTGATTTTGGGTGTCTTGATTTTTAGGAGCCCAGTTTGGGAATCCATAAAGGAACCTGATTTGGGAGGGTGTGTTTCCTCCTTACTGTGGCACCTAAAATCATTAGTACTCTTTGACAATGTAAATCCATACCCTTTCCACAGTCCCACACAAAATAGTTTAATTTATTGCATTGCCATAACATTTTTACAAGGATTTGAAATGGTTATCGCAGAGTAACAGTGATTGCAGAGAATCTAGGTGGAGAATAGTCTGACACAGGGACTTACAGTGGTAGGACATTGTACTGCTTTTGGAAAGCAATTTGTTAGTCGTTAAGTGACTTTTCGTTTGTTTTACTGAACTAGAGTAACACAGCTGCCCCTTTGGAACTTGGAAAGAAAGAGGTTCACTACTGTATGTCTATACTGACAGTGGCAAAATCGCCATTGTCAGCCTGGAGTTCTGGGAGCAATTAGCAGCTAGTTTGAACTCACTGGTGTGCTCCTGGAAGTTGGCGCCATAAGTCCTGGGGGTCAGAAGGCGTACAGGAAAGCTGACCTCAAGGCATTTGCAGTCGGCTTTCCTGAGTGTGTCCCAGTAGCTAAGAAAGTCGCCGGCATTTATGCAAGGCATTTTACCTGCACTGTGTAATGCCGGTTGACGGCTGCCAAAAACCAGCCCAAGCATGGACTAGGGCTGAGACAAGACTTTGCAATCTCAGTCTGTTAGTAGTGAGACAAGTCACTTGCAGCTCCTCATGTTCTGGTTAAAGGCATTCAATTTCAAATATCTTTTCACCAGACTTACTGATGTTTCTGATGTAAGTAACCATGAAGACACTGTGTGAAATTCTGGCTTCATTTACATCAATGGCAGAACTGTTGCTTTCAATAGGATCAGGATTTCATCCAATAATTCTTGATCTGATTGTGTGGAATAAGGCATATTTATGTATCTGATGTTGTGATATCACAGATAGAAATGTAACTCCCTCTGCCTCACACCATTCCTCAAATTTTGCTGTGCTAGTGGTCTCTGCGTGTATGTTTACACTTGCAAGTTAGTTCGAATTAAGAAGGCTTAATTTGAACTGACTTAGTACCTCTCTACACTAGGCTTTCATTAGTTCTAATTAAGGGCAGATCGTTTAAATTAACAAAGTGGACTAATTCAACTTAACATTAGTTATTAGTTAAACTTATTAGTTTGAATTAAATTTGGACTAACTTTTCCTAGTGTAGACATAGCCTTCCAGGACGCTGCTCTCTATTCTCACTGTGGCTGCATTTTAGTGGTCCTCTGGGTGTACAGTTTAGGGAAGTGCTTTGGATCTTGAGATGAAAAGTGCTATCCCTATGTAAAATAATCATCTTTAATTGTAGTTGTGGCATAACAATGTAATTCTGATGCACCAGCAAGTATGGTGGTTGGGTATTAAAGGAATGCCCAAAATATATACTGCGTTTGGAAGTCTTATACAAATTTCAGGTAAAATGGATGCTTCCTTGATTCACTGTGAAGACGAGTTTACACATCTTGCAGCTTTCTATCTACTTCAGGGACTTCATCGCAGCAGTGCATGAACAGCATGCAATCATTGGTGAATTTTATAATCACAATATTTCTATGAGCTAGGAAAGTGCTACCCCCATTTTACAGATAGGGAGTGGTGGCACAAAGTACTTGCCCGAACTCACACAGGGAGTTTGTGGCTAAGCCAGGAGATGAATTCAGATGACCTGAATCCAAGTCTTGTGCCCTGTCTACTAGATCAGGGATCTCAAACTCAAATCACCATGAGAGCCGCATGAGGACTAGTATGTTAGCCCTTGGGCCGCACCACTAAAACCTTTCCATATAACAACATTGCAAATATCACTAAAAATAGTGTCAGTGTGGGCTGCAGGAAATAGCTTTAGGGGCCGGATGGGGCCCACGGGCCGTGTGTTTGAGACCCCTGTACTAGATCATCCTTTTGCCCCTTTTAACCAAAAAGGTCTGGTTAATTTTATTGTGCTCACAGATAGCTTGTTCTGGACTGCTATCTGCAAGCCAAATATAGTGTTACTTGTCAGCTGTATATTTTCTAAGCAGCTGTATTTTTTAGCAGTTAGACATGGTTTGTGTTCTGCAGGATGACATTAATTTATCTAATTTTACTGTTCAGTGCACACTGTACTCTGCTGTACTTCTGTTTTACACTGCTTTGGCTGAGAAGATTGCTATTTCTTCTGAAATGAAGGCAGTAACAATAGCAATTAGGGGCTTCAGTAGCACTACAAAAATCAATGGGAATACAGTTTTCTTGTAGTGTCTTCAGATACATGGAGTTTGGTTTCAGGTTGCCATGGAAGCCATACAGACTTTCTTGCCTTGTTTATCCAGATCTAATAACAAATGAACTTCTACAGCCTGGGACCTCAAACAAGGCACATTCTTGGCAGGCTAACTTCATCTTACTAGACTGGTTAATGCACTGCTAATTTCTAAACTTGGAAACCTCCCTCCCTCCCCCCAAAAATATGGTTCAAATTCCCACTCCTCCACCCCCCCCAGAATACGTTCCAAATTATGGTGTCAGCTGTGTTGGGGAGGGGTATGGGATACAGTGATGTCAAGCACAGGCTGCTGGAGGCATTCTCTTTGTGGCAGAGAGGCAGAGAAAATGCTTGCAATGGTGGTGGGGGAATTTGCTGAGGTGGTAGGTATTATCTTCCTGGAAAGGCTGTTCCCAACAGTGCTGGTCTGCAGTCACTACAGGGTGCAAAACAGAGAAGCAAATCTGGTCCTTTAGTTATGTTAGTGCTCCCACTGAAGTCTACCAAGCTGTTTGTGCATGAGAAAAGTGCTACACAGAAAGAATAAGGCTGGGAGAATCAGACTCTGAAACAGTGTGCCCCATTTCCCTGTTCTGAACCCTGTCTTGTTGGAATGTTGTGATCACATGTAGGGCCAGGCACAGGCACAGCAGCCCAAAGCCCCCACCACCACCACCACCTGCCCTGGCTTATCTTGTAAGAATAGTCCAGAGTGCAGAGTGTGCTAACCCAGATTAAGGGATATCGGCAGTAGGCATATTTTGCCTGTGTGCCAGGCTGCTCCAGAAGACATCTGTGTCTCTGGGATCCCTCTCCTTGTGCTGACTGTGAGGCAGTGACTCTGCACTCCTTCCTTTGCCGAGTTGTTCATTAAAGGCACAATTTAGCTCAATGATACCTTCTTTTTCTCTAGCTGTTGCCTGTGTAAGCCTCCCCTTTTTCTTTCCCTCTATACTGAACTAAATGTGCATAATTCTAACACTGACATGGGGAGCAAGATACCACATGTGTCAATGAACCTTCCCATTAACATTCAGAAGTATAATGGTCATACAAGAAGGAAATATTCTTACACCTTCTTAAATGAGATATCACCAATTTCCTTTTGCAATAAATGTTATTGCTGAGAGGTTTCTTCTTTAATGGACCCAACATGTCTTACCATGTTTTCAACTATGCCAGATTGTGAGCAGCAATGAGAAACTTGATGGTGACAACAGAAAACAGAGTATAAGGGAAAAACTAAAGACATTCAAATGAGGTTCCAAAACAGTTCATACATCTTTGTAAGATAAGTTCACAGCAGATAGGTCCATCAGTAGCTACTAGCCAGGATAGGCAGGGATGTAAAAAGGTCATTTAAAGTGTCCTTTAGGCTCTGTTTACCAGGAGCTGGGAATGGGTGACTTGCTGCTTTACCTGTTCTGTTTATTCCCTTTGAAGCACCTGGGTCCACTGACAGAGGACAGCATACTGAGCTAGATGGATCATTGGTCTGACCCAATACAGCTTTTCTCGAGTTCAAGTTTTCCCAATAGTGGTTTTGGGTTTTTTTTGTTTGTTTTTTTCAGTATGGGGTTTCAAGCCTTCTATCAGCACAGCTGCACAATTCTAACAAAATGTGCATGTTCCTGCACCACTCAAAGCTATCTCCCTGGCCACCTCAGGGGATACATTTGAGGCATAAGGCTGAAAAAAATGCACAGAACTAATTTGACACTGCTTTCTCCAAAATGGACTCTCTGGAATGTGAACTACACAATTTAGTAGAGAACTGGAGGCAAGGCACAAAAGTTGTTCCCTGTCCCATAGGCGGTTCTAAGGCATGTACCTATTTACAGTCGAAGGCTTGAATAATTCAAGTTACAGAAAAGATAATATAAAATGTTACAGTGCCTTTTGATTATTATCATCATAGATCAAGAAGCAGACAAAAAGGCAGGCTCCTTAATATTGTAGAATGTTAGGCTTGATGAAAGGCTCCAATGGGCTGTAGGTTCATACATTTTAAGATCGGAAGGGACCAGTATGATCATCTTCATGCACAATGCAGACCACAGAACCTCCTGCCCACTCCTGCAATAGACACCTAACCTATGACTGAGTCACTGAAGTCTCCAAATTGTGGTCTAAAGACTTCAAGGTACAGAGAAATCATCAGCATGCTACAGGGAAAGGAAAAAACCCCCAGGGCACCTGCCATCTGCCCTGGGGGAAGAATCCCTTTCTGACCCCAAATATAGTGAGCAGCTAGTCCCTAAGCATGTGAGTAAGACTCACCAGGCAGACACCCAAGAAAGAATTCTCAGTAGTAACTGAGAACCAACCCATCCAACATCCCATCACAGGCCACTGGCATATTTACTGCTCGTAGTCAAAGATCAGTGAGTTGCCAAACTAGGCTGTCCTATCATACCATGCTCTCCATAAATTTATCCAGCTCAGTTTTGAAGCCAGCTAGGTTTTTTTACCCCCACTGCTCCGCTTGAAGGCTATTCCAGAACTTCTCTCCTCTGATGGTTAGAAACCTGAGTCTAATTTCAAATTTAAACTTCCTGATGGACAGTTCCTGTCCATTTGTTCTTGTGTCCATATTGGTGCAGAACTTAAATAATTCCTCTCCCTCCTGGCATTTATTCCTCTGATGTATTCATAGAGAGTAGTCATATCTTCCCCTCAGCCTTCTTTTGGTTAGGCTAAACAAGCCAAGCTCTTTGAGTCTTCCTTCAAAATTTATATGTTCCATTCTGTGGTTAAGGGATAAACAAATCCTGGACGCTAGGTCACCATAGCACCCAGGATTTTGCCCCTGGCACCTAGCAGTGCCTAGCAGACAGGGAGGCTCCTGAGCACCTAAAAAAAGAGCCAGTGACGCTAACATTTTCCATGCTGGCATCTCACTCCCCCCTGGCACTGCTGAAAGCACTGTTTGCAGTGGCTTTTTTTCAGTGATGGTGGGGCAGGGGTGGGGCTTTGTATGCTGTACTTACCATCAAAAGTGGCCGTGGCAGTTGGGGGGGTGGTGCTTCTTGATTATATGCCTAGGGGTGCCTTTGGTTTTGGGGTGGCCCCTCGGGGTCTGGCAGATTTGTTAAGGCCCATTGTGGATGATGCCAAAAGCCCTTCTCTGTACCTCTGAGCTAGATAGTACAGCCTATCAAATAGTGGTACCTCCCACACATAGTAGGAGCTGCACATAGGCAATGAAAAGGCAAAAACAGTAGGTCTCTTCAGGGAATCAACTCTTGCTTTTCTAGGACTCCCATTCACCCCTTCTCCCACATTGTCCTGATTGTCTTCCAGTTCCCACCCCAGCACTGCATTCTCCACTCTGCTCTCTTCTGATTTTGGCAGTTCTGGAAGTCCCAGACCCCATCCTGCTGCTTCTCCATGAAGCACCTTCTTCATGAAGCACATCTTTTTACCCCTCCCTCCTGTGACCAGGGGTTCCCAGTGGCTCCTACTCTGCTTCTCCCTGGAGACTAGGTGGGCCCATTGCCTGTGGGCACTGGAAAAAGTGTAAAGGTGGGAGGAAGCGTGTTTATGGGGTCATGGTGCACTCATATTTGGCCCAGCCATACCCCTTCCCCTTATTCTATTGGAAGGACAGCCAGGTCTAATCTGAACAAGTGGTGGTCTGATCTTGCACATGAGTTTGTAGCATGACCCTGTCTGCCCGTCTGTCATGAGGGAAGGGCAACCAAGTCAGATGTCCAGCTCCACTCATGGGATGGGCTCCCTGCCTCCTCCCTCCCCCGTGGGGCAACCTTGGCTGCTGCTATAAACTGTTTATCTTAACTTCTTCCCATGCCCTATAGGCATTGCCTTGACTTTATCTGAATTCTGTCTCAGTCAGTTAGTTCTCATCTATGTCACTGGTTCCACTTCCACTAGACATTGACACAGTGCAGCCCATACTGCCTCATGAACCCCTCAATGGACTCAAATATACATTGAGACATGCTTTAAAAATAGGGAAATTTATGTATATAAAACTTGCAAGAATGTGGTGCAGAGGGGGAAAGTTAAATAAGATTAAAGGAGTTACAACAATTACAACTTTTGGGTACATGACGGGTGCACAGTATTTTAAATACCAAAGCCAAAGTGTTTGAGTACTGTTGCGTCATATAGTAAACTAAATATCCAGCACACTTTTTTTTTTCCTTTTAGGAATTTACCTACAGGATACATTTCCAAAAAAGAATTTCTGATGCTTTTTAGTCTTTAATACCATTGTGTATAGGTTATTTCCCTCTCCTCTTTCATGACTGTAAAAATCTACTTCTGATAACCCTGGAGCCATTATCTGTTTAACTAAACAGCTCTCTCTCCCTTGATACAAAAAATATTTACCCAAAGGAAAATAGTTTGTTTCCAACATTAGGTTGGTTTTTCTATATCTCTGTTGGGGAGAAAGAAAGTCTTTGGCACTTAAAGTATGGAGCTCCTAATAAACATTCTCTGGAATCTCTGACACACAGGAAAAACTGTACATGGTTTATCAAAAAAACCATTAATGTTGGGAGAAATGAGGTAGATTTAGAAGGTGTCTGCTGCTTTGGCGAATGTCATATATTTAAAAACTGGTGAGTATTGAATAGACAAAGAATGGAGGAATTAACTGCAGGCCATAATCTGATAGTTATCCAACAACTTTTATGAAAGAAAAAATGTGTAGTAATTACATTTTCATTTTTGCAACAACAGGACATCTTAACTTTCTTAGTTTCTGAGAATGATTCATGTGTGTAGGTGTGCATGCGTGCATATGTGTGAATAGTCGTTCTTTAAATGACATCTCTAAGTAGTGGGATCACCATGAATATGATATTACTGCAGGGTATCTTATTGGAAGTTGTAATGGCTAAGGCTATCTTTCTGATACTGGAGAAACTAACAAATTCTATGCCAAATCAGCCTGGGGGCAATAAGATAATCTGGTTTAACAAACTCATGATTATTTTTTACAATCTTGGTTCACATTCATAAAAGTAAAGGGGATTTCTATCCTATTGATTTGGCTGTGTCTCTGATCTTCATTACATGGTCTTATAATTAGATCATCTGAAAGAGAAAATAATTTCTCATGCAAAGCAGCTACATTCAGCCAGTTTGATTGCCAGGACCAAACTCTGCTGCATTAAAATAAATCCCTATCTCAAACACACTGTTTACTTGTGACTTTGGTGAGGATAGTGAAAGGGTGTCGGACTGAAAGTTGATAGGAAAGAGAAGAAATAGGAGAGGCTGCTTTCTTGTGCTTTGCCATTTTATATATCATTGTAATACATATTGGTATCCCCTTGAGACAACAACCAAAGCTGGAGGCCTGTCTATTTAGGTACTGAACAAACACATAGTAAGAGTCAGTTCCCTGCACTGAATGGCTGATATTTTATTGCCTAAAAAAATCTAATACATTTTTTTAAACCTTGGAGAATGACGCTTGAGTCTTCAGGATTCTCTCTTTCCCAGTTTTTGGTGTTCAGAGAACTAAATGTTAACCAGATGTAAATGCATTTCATACTTAAAGGGATAGTAAAGACTGTTGGCCTTTTCAAAACTTCTTGAAACAGTATGGAAAGTTTCTGGCCATGTAGTTTGTTGTTTATAAAAAAAACTCTTCTTACTGAGTATAAGAATTATCCCTGCCAGCTACTTGATGGTGTCTCTTTTCCCTCTAGGTCTGTCTGCAGCCAAGCTGCTAGATAAATCTGGGCTTAGCGTTTTGGTTCTAGAAGCCCGGGACAGGGTTGGAGGAAGGACTTTCACTGTTAGGGTAAGTGTTTTCTGACAGCACTAATGCTCTATTTTGTGGGTGTGTAGTGCCACTCCTGCCACTGCCAAGAAGTAGGCTAAGGGTGGGAAGAGATTATTGAAAAATGTGGATCTCTAAAATGTGTATCACTGTAAAGATTAACAAATTTATGTCAGATGAGCTTTCATGGAAGACATCCACTTTGCCAGATGCTTGAAAATGTAAAAAAGTATAGAAAGGAGGGATAAATGCAGTGAACTAAGTACAATAACATGATCAGGTCAGATTACTTCAGCAAATCAAATAGGTTGTATTCATGCCAACTGAGTGGAACAACAGATGAGAGTGAGAGAGGTGACAATCACTGCGTATAATGAGAAACCCTCAACTTGGGTCTGAATAGAGAGATTTTTGGTTATCAGATTTGCATATGAATTCTAACTCTGAAGTCTCTCTCTGAAGCATTGACCTAGAAATTCTCCTGTTGAAGGATAGCCACAGATAAGCTCATCATAGAGTGGCCTGGGAGATTGAAGTGATCAACTGATTTTTGCATGTTGCCAGTTCTGATACCAGCGTTGTATCTATTTATTCTTTTGCACAGAGACAGTTCTGTTTGTCCAATGTATAAGGTAGACGGGCATTGCTGGCACTTGATAGCATAAATCACATTAGTGAATGAGCAGGTGAATGAGCCCATCATGGAGTAACTGATTTGATTAGGTCCCTCAGCCTTATACATTGCACAAACAGGAATAATGGTTCTCATTGGGTATCATAGTACTGTCAGAAAATACAGAGTTACTATAGATGCCATGCACAGTCAGGATCATCTTGTGGAAAGAACCAAAAGTGTCAGCTGAGGGCAACTATGGAACTGCTTCTTTCTATATGGCTACAATGCTATGGATAATGAAAACTTTTAATGATCGCAGTGACAAAAAGCAGTCAAGGCTCTTGAATATTAATTAGTGTGACGTAAGGCTCTGTCATTACAGCACAGTTGTATCTTTTAGTGCTGTTTCCCTATAGAGTTCTCCGTAACAAAACTATTATACATATGTATTGTACTTTGTTTCTCAACTTCATTGGTTGTCATTAACAAAGTAAGAATTTTCTTGAGACACCACACTGTGGTGTACAGATATTGCAGCTGTTTCTCAATCTAAATATAGAGAGATGCTTAAGTGTGTCAGATACCACTATATGGTAACTGCGGATAACTACTGATATTCAGCTACAACCAATGTACTTGAAATCCCAGCACATAAACAACATCCTTCTGATGCTAAAAATACTTGGTTTAAAACACTTTCTACAAACAAAATCAAATTGAATTATTGTTTTGGGAAATCAGCCTGCTAACAAGAGTATGTGTGTCTTCTTTTGTGCTTTCATCCAAGTGTGTCTGACATTGTTCAGGCTTATGCATGGAGCTCCTTCACTGCCAGGCACTAATTCAGTGGTTTTAGAGGTTCACACAGTATTATATTGCAGTCCTGTGATGCTGGAAAAGGGATTATTGCTTTCAAATATTGCTAGTGAGTTGCTCAGACGCAACAAAGCTAGGAGCGGTGTAAGCATCTAGACATGGAAGGCAAGCTTTGCTACCAGATCTGTTTTCAGTTTGTACCTGTCAATAGAGGAGACCTGCAAATTTGCAGGTGAGGCTCTTTTTCAGAATAGAAATAGGATTCTGAAAAGGTAGGGATGCATATATTGTTTTCTTCATGGTCATTTATTTAGATTTTAGCATTGCTTTTCTGATATTGTAAGAACTTTAAATGATTAAAAAGACAGGGCAGAAAACAATAATGATCAAACTGTCATTACAACATTGCCATCAACTCATAGTTCATCACTATGGCCTGGTCTACACTAGAGAGTTTTGTCGACAAAAGTCAGCTTTTGTCTACAAAACAGTTCTGATGTATGTTCTACAGTGACCTCCCCACTGACAAAACTGCCCTGTTCTACTGATAAAACAAAACCACTTTGGCAAGAGGCATAGGGGCCTTTGTCAGCAGAGGTAAGAGCCCCCCCTTAGGTGATGGAGGAGCTGTCTGTTAAAGCTGTGAAACTGACAAACAAGGGATGGGGGTGGGCTGGAGCCTGGCTGGGAAGCCACTGGGCTCCCAGCTGTGAGTCACAGGCAGCTGATGTCTGGGTGTCAGGAACCTGGGGGCTAAGAGGCTGCATCCTCACTGCAACCCCTGGGCCATCACAAGACAGAGAGGTCGCTGCTAGTGCCTGAGCTCATAGCCCTGTGTGAGCCACCCATGGCTTGCCAGCATTGTGGGTTGTGGGCAGCTATCACCTGGCTGTAAACCCCCTGCCACTGTGTTTGCAGCCAGGGCACATGAAGTGCAAGCTCTGGTCACTGACATGCTGTAGATGCCTCCATGCTGGGCAGTCAGAGGGACAGCAGCCACGCATGCCCAGACTCGCAGCCAGGTGGCAGCAGTTTGTGGCTTATCAGCACCACCTGCGCCCTGGCTTGCAATCCTCTGGCAGCGGCCCACAGCTTGTCAGTGTGCCCAGCCAGACGTCAGGGCTATATTCACCCACTCCCGAGTTCACAGCTGGGCAGCATCCACTCTAGGGGTCAGCCAGCAAGCTGCAGGCAGTTCCAGGCTGCAAGTCTGAGCGCAGACGTCTACAGCCCTGTTGCCTCCCAGCTCCCAGCTGGTACTGGTAAGCCTCAGGGGGCTGCAGCTGGCTCCTAGCTGGGAGCAGAAAAGTCCCCATGTCCTGGCTGGTATTGGCGCAGGGAGCTCAGGAGCCTGTGTGCTCCCTACAGAGGGCTGAGAAATTCTCAGCTCCCTCCATGTTGTCCCTTAGGTCAGTGGAAATGGTTCTGGTGAAGACGCACTCCACCAACCCAAAGATAGTAGTGTGGACGTCAGCCACCACTATTATTGTAGCAAAACAAACAAGCAATCCTGTGGCTCTTTTAAAGAGTAAGAAATTTATTTATTGCATGAGCTTTCATGATGCCTGAATAGTGACATATATGTCAACAGAACTTCCTAGTGTAGAAGGCCAGTGTAATAGTCCTCTATGTGTCTCCTAAGACCCCTCTTCATAAATGACATTTTCAGTTCTCCATTGCTTTGCACCCTGCCTCCTCAGTTAAACTGGGCATGACTGTGTGAAGAGGTGGAGAATTCTAATTTAGTAGTGTCTGATAATTTTACCAGTTTTGTGCAACTGTAAATAACTACACAATAGAAACACACTGGAGAATCAGGTGCAAACTGTCCTGTCAGAAAGTGAACAGTAAGACAATAAGGACTCTTGTATGTATTCTTTTGTTAAAGGGCTCAACCCTTATACTCATTTAAGGGTATGTCTACATTTCAAAATTAAACTGACCAACATTAGGTTGACTTACAGCCATCGTGGTAATTACTGCAGTGGCTGATGTTCACACATTACTCTCCTTCTATCAGTGGTGCATGTGCTCATGAGGAACACTTCCACCAACAGGAGAAGGGCAGTGTTGGGGGTTGAGAGCCCAGGCCCTGTGCTCCATGAGCTCTTTGCCAGGAATCCAGCTGCTCCCCAGGCTTCTTACCACCCTGCTCCCAGCTAGGAACCAGGGAAAAGCTGCCTGGCACTTCTCACCTCTGATAGGGAGATCTGCTACTGGAGTTCGGTTGCCTGTCATTCTCCGGGCAGGGAGCTGCAGGGCAGCAGGACTCACCATTTGGAGTGAGGAACCCAGACTGCAACTGAAGCTGCTACCGTCTGGAGTCGAGACCTAGCAGCAGCCCCACTGGAGAGCCAAAAGTCATTTTTTCTCATCAATTTCACTGCTCTGCAATTGACAAGACAGCCAACATTATGTTAACTACTGTACACCGACATAAGCCCTACACTTCTCCTGGAGTTATGTTAGTAAAGTAGGGCTCTTATATCAGTGGGAGCAAGGCTGTAGTGTGCACACTTGCATAGTTAGGTCAACATAAGTTTCCTTATTTTGACCTAACATAGTAGCATAGACTTAAGTAAAGGGAGTTTTGTCATTGACTACAGTGGATGTAGGACAAATGTCTCTGTAGAGATGTAGCAATCTCTAGGAATTTCTTCCTAATTCCTTGAGCTTTCTGTTGCAGGGCATCCTCTAGCTTTTTTAATTCTTGCAGTTTTTCTTTTGACAGAACAAACAAGTTAACTATGTAGACGTTGGCGGATCATATGTCGGACCTACCCAAAACCGAATCCTCCGACTGTCCAAGGAGTTGGGTATAGAGACATATAAAGTGAATGTTGCACAGCGTCTTATCCATTATGTGAAGGTAAGATTTAAATCTTTTTTGCACAGACAGCTAGTGAGAATCTTGAAAAGTACTGGCATTTGTCAGGAAAAAAAAATGTGTAAAGTGCCTTTTTGGTAGTTTACTATGCATGTATCTATGGTAGATAATGTGGTAGATAATTGTCATTTATTGGCAATTTTGAGTGTAAAATATTTTCAGTCATGGGAGAAGAGAAGAAATGACTATTGCCCACCTTTAAAACAGAGGGGAACCATTTCTGAGAACCTGAACTAAGAAAGAACTCAAGGGTACCAACCCCTTTGACTCAAATTGGGCAGTGGTGTCACCCCACTCTGAGTGCCTGGGCCAAATTTAAGTGGTTTTGCAACTCTGAGCTTCTTCCCCCACTTTTGCAGCCCTTCCAGAAACCATGATTCAGTCAGACTGTAACAACTGAAAACAGGACAAATTTGGCATCTAAGTATGTTTTAAAATACGGTTTGTAGAGCATCAAGATTTCTAGAAGGCTGTCTAACCTTTTGCATTCTGCTTTTGTAAGCTCTTAAGACTCTAATCAGAAACATTTATTGCAGCTCTTTGTAGCTCACTGTGAAAGTTCTTTGCTCTTTGATTTTATTTTTAAAATTTTCTTATTTGACCTTGTAAGGTGAGGGGTTAAAAACCCTCTATAGCTTTTGAGACTCTCCAACCCCCTATAAAGAGTAAATGCCAAACAAAGAGCTACTTCTCTTACAACATTTTACTTTGTTTCCAGGTCCACATCTAAACAAAATGACAATTCCCAGGCCACTTGGCCACGCTACCTGTTTTTTTCTTGAATGTCTTCATAAATTCTTGTCTTTAAATGCAGTGACACCAAGATAATGGCTGCTCTGTTCTGCAAGTTGCCTGCTGCTTGAGCAGGTGGCCATTTTCATTCTAAGAGCCGATCTGCTTCTTGAATAATCAGCACTTGTATGGAATGTTATTTCTTCCTTGCTGAAGAAAAACATAGAACATATGAAAAGTACAAGTGGGCCTTGAAGAACAGAATTTCTGATAGGACATTCTGGGAATTCTCACTCCTGGAAGCATAAAAACAGTTTTTTGTATTTTAAATTGTTTTTTTTTAAAAAAATACATTTTATTTTTCTAACTACACTCAAAATATGCCATTTATGGAAATACTGGCATGTAAATAATTCAGCTAATGAGGCATTTACCATCTTCTGCATGGAGATGCTGGCAGTTCTAAGTTTCCTATATGTTCCCCGGAGACTTCTTATGTCTGGCTAGCATAATTTGTTCCTTTAATTCATAAACCATTCCCCCCCCCCCCCCCCGTTTTATGGTGAGTTTCCTCTGAAACACGCTTAGTCCTTTTGACCACGCTGCATCCAAGTAATCTTTTAACTATGTGTAGTCCTTTGATCTATTAGTTCCCCCTCTCCTCAGAAAAAGGCTTGCAACTTTGCCCTAGTCTACACTGAGGGCTTCTCTCAGCAGCAGTCGACCAGCATTTACACAAGGCATGTAAAATGCCTTACATAAATGCCAACTTCCTAAGCCACCAGGACACACAGGGAAAGCTGACTGCAAATCCATTGTGGTCAGCTTTCCCCTACATGAGACTAGCTGCTAAGCGCTCACAGAATCCCGGGCTGCCTGAGGCGATTTTGGCCCCGTCAATGTAGACAAAGAGTAATTTGGAGACAGAATTTGAAGTCCTCAAATTGAATAGCTTTGTCCATTGCCTTAAAAGTGTGTCCCATACATATCTGAGCCATTGTCTTCCTTCTGCCAAGTTCCAAAGGGGCAGCTGTGTTAGTCTAGTAAAGCAAAAAAAGCAAGGAGTCTTGTGGCTCTTAAAGACTAACAGATTTATTTATTGCATGAGCTTTCATGGGAGAAAATCACACTTCATCAGACGCAGTGGGATTTTCGCCCACGAAAGCTCATACGATAAATAAATCTGTTAGTCTTTAAGCGCCACAAGACTCCTTGCTTTTTTTGTCTTCCTCCTGTTTGTTTTTCCCAGGACCCCACTTAAGGTAGATCAGTACATTCATACAGAAAAATGTTAACCCTATACACAATAACTTCCCCTCACTGAGCAGGTCACATACAGTGTTCTTAAAGTTGTCATCTCAGTATTCTAATATTATTATATAGCAGCTCCATTTCTTTTACAATGCTCACAAAATCAACTGGACCAGATCTTCAGTTTGTGTAAACTGGTGTAGCTCCACTAACATCAGTGATGCTTTTCTTTTTATTTGGGCACCTGACCTAGTGTATTTAAACTCAAATACGGACCCCTTTGTGTCTTAAGTGGATCTACATGGCCTCTGTGTGTTAAGTAAAAGCCTCAGCAGGACACCCAAATTCATGACCTTTAATCCGTTTTTGACACTGCAGATCCAGATTTGTCTCATATTTCATTATACTTGCTTTAACTAATGATTACACTTCTCCCTAATCTTCAGTGTGGAAGTGTCTTTCTGAATAAGAAGCAGAATTAAAAGTTTGTTGGGTGTCTGACATTTTATGGCTAGTCCTGGATTTGGCCTTGAAATGCTGCTGAGCTATCTTTCTTCTGCCTGTGGGGCTACTGAACAGAGCAACAGAAAGCAGATTAAGATGCTGAGTGCCTTGGTGCTAAATAAATCATAATGCATTCCTAAGGATAGGGGTAGTTATTCTAGGGGCTGGAAGGCAGAATGATCTAAAGCTAACAGATTTATTTTTCGCATGAGCTTTCTTGAGAGAAAATCCCAGTTCATCAGATGCATCTAATGAAGTGGGATTTTCTCCCACGAAAGCTCATGCGAAAAATAAATCTGTTAGTCTTAAAGTGCCACACAATTCCTTGGTTTTTTTGCTGGACTAGACTAACACGGCTATCCCTTTGGAAACTGATCTAAAGCTGCCTGTCTTCTCTGCCACCTTTTCCTCTTCCTCCATATTCTTCTTCACTGTATCATCATTTGGTGTTGCAGTGTAGCACAAATAACTCAGCAGACAGTTTACCCACTCATCGCTGATTGTCTTGCGTAACAGTGGGTGCTCAAGGAGACATACTTGTGCTACCTCTGATTGAGCTAACCTGCTAAAAGTAGAACGTAACATGACTGTGAGAGTGGCAGAATTAGCTAGTCGCCCCCAGTGACGTAGTGAAGGGGGGGAAATCAAGCGCCTGGGTGCTGTGTTACAGGGGGGCGCCAGGCCGATCTTGTGCCAATGTGAACTTACAAGGGCCCTGACTCGGGCTCCCCAGTTTCGATACACCACCCAGTGCCCCTGCCCTCCCAGTGTGCAGGTGGGGCAGACGTGACTCCTGGCACTGGAGGGGGTGCTCATTAGGGCTGGGGGGCTAGAGGTCACCCTCCCTCCACTTCTCCACAATATTCCAGCTGCCCTGTCCCTCCCCTGACTGCTGCCGGGGGTAAGCCTGGTCAGTATCTGGCTGCTGCTCTCTGAGGGCCGAGCTGGCTGCTATGTCGGGCATCGGAGGTGGCGCCACCCCCAGGCCCTGGAGAACAGCAGCCACACACTGTGTCTGCCTCCCCCCGGGGCAGTCTGACAGCTAGCCAGCCAGGGGTGGGAGGGTGGAGTGCAGGGGAGCAATGGAGGGAGGGCAGCCTCTGGCCTTTGCTCCCAAAGCCCTGAACAGGCCTGCTTCACTGCTGAGGGCCCTGGCCACTCCGCCACCAGTTTGGCCTGCATGCTAGGAGGGCAGGGGTGTCGGGTGGTGCCCTGAAACTCAGCAGCCCAGACTGGGTTCCCTCTAATCTTGCCCTGGTATGTAGCTGGCTGGGCACCCCCCTTCAGCCTGGCAGCAGGGTCCAAGGGTCTGTCTTTTAGAGATGCCCCCTCCTTGGGGCAGCTGTGAGGAATGGAGCTAGAACCCCTCCTGCCCTGTGCAGGCCGGCTACACAGGTTTGGGGGTGAGGGGGGCACAAAGCACAGGGGGATTCAAATTTATTTTGGTCCCTGGGCACCAGAGACCTGGCTACGCCACTGGTCACCCAAATGCATACCACCAGCCTCTGACAGGCATGTCATTGGGATAGGCAGCCTCTCCTATGACTTGTGGTCCTGGGCACTAACTCAATGACTGCTAGTGCAGGTGTGTCTCCTCCATGCCCCCAGCTCCAGCTGTAGACAAATAAAATCTCTGATTTCCCCCTTCTCTGTGTTGGGATGCCCATAAACAGTAGGACAAAACCTGACAGTGTGATCTATTTCTCTCTCTGCTCTGCAGTTCTAGCCCTCAGCCTCTTGCTTTCTTCCCCTAGGCTTTCCATTACTCTTTTTCTTGTTTCCTCTGGGATTTTGTGTTATAACCTATTCTCAGATGGCAATTATTCACTGTCCCTTTGAATGCATTCTCAAGATCCACTTTTACTGTAATGCATACAGGAAGTTAGCTACTTCAACTAAATTCTGAGGTATCCAAGGGAATGTTTAATCCCTCTCTTTACCATGTATCTGATGAAGTGGGTTGCAGCCCCGAAAGCTTGTGCCCAAGAAATCTGTTAGTCTTTAAAGCTCCACAGGACTCTCGTTTTTCCCATTCATACATTTCTTGGCTTCTTAAATTATGAACTCTTCAGGGTAAGGGCTCTGTCAACATAGGCGTGGACAATGCTTAGTGAAAATGTATGTGCTACTGCAACGTAAATAACAACAATAGCACTTCCTGGAAAATGTACACTTAGTTAAACTATTTGATACCTAGAGCAATAGCCCTGAAATTCTTTTATGCTGTGTAAATTGCTGGGTTAATTAATTGTCAATTTCAGGATGGTTACCAACTTGCGCATTGGAATAGAAAGCACTCAGAGACAAGCTTTGAAACATTTCTCTTTAACTGTAGTATAGTATCTTTCTCAGCTAAGGGTTGTTGTGCTGTAAGTTTAGCTGTGGTTAAGCATCCATTCCCGAGTTCAAGTCTCCAAAGTTCACATTCCAAGCATGATGGGATCAGAGAGGGTGGGGAATAGATAGATTTTTTTTTTTTTTTTTTACAGTAAGCCCAGGCCAGTTTTGGACTTTGCTGTGACTGGTTCAACCATTCATCATGCCTCACCACACATGAGTCAGAATGGTTTTGCTCTAACTGTATGGTTCCAGGGTACTGTTTGAAATTATTTAGGTTAGACACAACTGACTACGGGGCTTTCCTGGAGTAGGAAGCAACCAAGTGGATATAGAGCACTCCAAGACATTTCATGAACTTTCTTGTGTGGGAAGAAGTTTTAAAATGCTTTATACTGATTGCACTTTTAAGGAACCATGGACTTTTACTTGTAGCTGGGTTTCTGGCACTATTTATCTGGAAAATCCAAACCTGATGTCTGGCTTTTTCTGTGGAAACAATTCCACTTGTTACCATGCCAACCAATATGAATCAAAAGCTAGTTTGTATCCTGGCATACTAAATAGATTTTTTGGCATATATATTTTGCTTAGCTACTAGAGGAGACTATGTTCCCTGCAAGATTTTACCTTATGTAATTGTCTTGCCCCCCCCCCCCTCCCCCCAGAGTGTTTTAGGATAAGGCCTGGTATTTACATAGCTTTGGTAGACAGCATTCTTTTTTGTCTAATATCTGTTACTTTCCTTTAAAGTCCCATTCTCCTTCATTTTCACTTTCACATCAGTTGAACTGGAGCCTCTAGAAACCATCACTGTTGGTGCCTTGCTGCAGTGTTAAATGAAGCTCCTTCTACCAAATGTGTGGCTTTCTTGTGTCTGATTGCAGCATTTATGCTGCTATAAAAAAATCAATGGGCAGATCAGGGACTCTAGTTTGTTTTAAATTTGGTTGTGCGCACTAACGGAACATATTCAAAGCAACTGAGCTTCTAGTTAATGGCAATCGTTTGTATGTAGTTTGGTACCGTAATAGAGCTGCTTCTTCCACACTAAGGGTACATCTACATTGCACCTGAGAGTGTATTTCCCAACTTGCACATTAAGAATAGCAGTGGCACAGTGGTGGGAGTATAACAGGTGGCAGCTCAAGCTCGCTGCTTGACTACAAACCCACCCGGACCTTTCAAATACAGACAGGTGGCAGACCAGACTGCCACCTAAGCTACCGCTAGCTAGCTTTTCGTACAGGAGCTCATGCAGAATTAGTGTGCCTGACTGCATGCACTGGGAAGCACATTGCCAGCTGCAGCGTAATGTCCCATGAGACTAAAAGATAACAGTGCAGCAGGTGACAGGTATGAACCAGACTGTGTAGATTTGTAGCTGCAGAATCAGATCACATAAGGGGAAGTAGGGCATTCTAAACTGGTATATCCTTGTCCCTTCTCCACAAGAACTTGGGGGAAGGGCATGATGGCATAAGGAGCCTCTCCATTCTGCAGTTCCCAAATCTCTATGCAGACTGGCTTATGACCAACCAAACCAGGCTGCTTTGTGCAAAAGGCAAGGATAATCCCAGTCTCTGTATTCAGGGGAGCACAGTGACTGCTCTTTCCAAGTATCTTGTGTGGTGCACATTACCCCAGAGGTAGCATGGAGGAGGAGACAGGTTTCAGCACAAACATGCACCACTGCCCCCGGACCAGCAGACAGGAGTTGGTCATGCCCTCCTCAAGGCTGATACAGCTGTGCACTTCTCGTGCAAACCCTGAAACTCAGCATGGGATTGCCTGTCTCTGAACTTTGCCTGGGGTAGGATGGCTCCAAAGTGCATCCTACCCGGGGCTAAATGTCACAACTTAGCCTTGTATATGCCCAGGGCTGCTCTAACACAGCATCTCTTCTAATTGCTTTTGCTAAACACTGAACTGTGAAGCTTCAGATTTTAATCTTGCTGCCTGCCTGATTTAGTTACCTAATGCCAAATAAAAGAAAACAATCTGAAGTCTGTAGAAAAGTGCTTATCACACTAGGGAAAGAAAAATTAAATAAACTCTATGGGTTAGTCAAGCCGCCTTGCAGTTAGCATGGGAATCAAGCCAGTAGGTTATTTGCTTTTCAGTTAGAGAAACAGTAGTCAAGATAATCCACCCAGAACATTATAGCTAGCGCAAAAATGAGACACTTTCAATCCTTGCTTAGTGCAATGAACCCTTTATAAAGAACAGACTCCACTAATGCCGCCTTTGGGATGCAGCAAATTTAAAAGCAGTTGTATACACTCATAGGCAGGCAACCATTTGGCCTGGATTCCCCCCTCCCCTGAGACATCCATGTGGCATGAGTGGAAGGTTTTCAGAAACAACAGTGATGGGCACCAGAATAAGAATCTGCATAGATAGATAGATAGATGATTTTCCCCTTGAAGCTTTCCTAGGATCAGTCTTTTAGACTGAGGCAACTGCTTTCCGCCCTGCTCTCCCGCCCTGCTCTGTAGATCTCCTGAGATCTTCAGGAGAGCTAGGCCATTTGGTTGGAGGTCCTGTGTCTATATGGCAGGTTTAGGGCTCTCTAATTCCAGCCCCACCGTGCCTCTGGCAGTAAAGCTCTACTGGAGCCATATGGTCAAGGACTTCCCCAGATGCTTCTTCCTGCAGGATCTCTCTCCTCTTGAAGCAAGTTTCCCTGGCACAGAACAACACAGGGACTATGTCTATGCTGCTGAAGATATTTTGAAATAGTTATTTTGAAATATTATTTTGATTTTAATTCAAAACAATTACTTCAAACTAACACTGTTTTGAATTTTTTATTTCAAAACAGCAGTCCAGGGAAGACTCCCTATTTCAAAATAAGGCAGGAGTTCTTATTTTGAAATAGTCTTCGCTAGACTCTCTATTTTGAAATAGGGGAAGCCTGCAGTGGTTCCCAAACTGGGGTGCTTACCTATTGTAGGGGGTCCATGGCGCTGCTCCCCACTGGTTCCAGAACCCAGCTGCAGCCCCGATGCTCCCACCAGGGCTGGATCCTGGCAGTGTTGGGGGCACGCAGAGGGCTATCTCCTACCACGGCTCGCTGGCTACCAATGCCAGTGGCAGCTCAGCTTCACTCCCTTGTTTGACTACAGACCAGGGGCTGGCTGGAGGCCATGGTGGTGGTGCCTTTGCTTGCTGGCCCAGAGGCTTGCTTTGCTCCTGCAGGAGCTAGCTAGGAGCCATGGCCACAGCAGCCCCACTCACTGGCACAGGGACAGGGAGGGGGCCATTGCCACAGTGGCTCCTGCTTCCCACCTGGATTCTGGCCACACGAGCCAGATTTTGGCCACGTGGGTAGAATTCTGCCCGCAGCAGTGACAGCCAGGGGGGGTCTGCAAACTCTGTTTTGATAAAAAAGGGTTCCCCAGACCTATGTTCCCTCTAAGCTGTGCGCGTGTGTGCACGCACACAGGTCATGAAACCTGCGGACACAACAAAATACAGCATGCACAAAAAAATTTAACAGTGCTAATGTTTTTACACTACTTTAAGAAGGTGGATTCAAGTAGCATGTTTCAAATAAGGTTTTGTAATTTATAAAATCATTTCCATCACAATATAAAAATAAAATTTAGATAATATTTGCATCATACACACTGGCTTTGTTGTGCTCACAAGTTTGACCACACTCACTGGAGTACGCACAAATTTGGGCACTGATTCCAAAAATTTGCACAAAAGAATTTTTTTGTGCACACAGTCTATTAAAAATTAGAGGGAACATTGCCTCAGACTGCAAAAGGTTGAGAACTACCACTTTTGGTATAAGGACATTATTTTGAAAAAAGTCAATTCCCTGGCTTAGAGTGGCTTTTTTTTAAAATAACTATTTCAAAAGATCTGATCTTTCAAAATAAATCCATGTTTTATTATTTCAAAATAGCACCTTGGGGTTTTTTTGTTTGTTTTTTTTTTTTTGTTTTTTTTTTAAACAAAGCACTTATTTCAAAATACCAAAATGCCTGCATGGACAGACAAAGTTTTTTCAAAATAAACAGGGGTTAAAGTAAGCTGGAATGCACCAGAATGGCATTCCAGGGCCTACTGTTTTTAGGGGCTCAGTGGTCTGGCCCCCTAAAAATAGAAAATGGAGCCAAAATGCTGCATTCCAGGGCCCACCATTTTAAAATACTGGGCCCCAGAACGCCATTCAGGTGCCTTCCAGCAGGACAGGGGGCTTCCCTAGGCTGGGAGATTTTAAATTTCCCACCATGAGCCTGTTCTGACTGGGCATGCTCAGAATCTCTGAGCATGCTCAGTCAGAGCAGGCTCTGGGGGAGGGGCAGGTTTCAGGGGCAGGCGAGCCAACCAGGCAGGGAAAGGGCATGGGGAGACGCAAGCTGGTGGCAGGGCAGGGGTGTCTAGGGAAGGGTTTGGGGCACTGTGGGGCCAGCAGCAGGACTGGGGGGTTAGGGAGGGGCTGGGGGTTTTGGAGGGAGCAGGAGAAGTTGGCATGGGGTTTGGGGTGTCTGGGGGAGTAGAAGAAGCCAGCAGGAGGTGCCTCAGGGTGTCTGTGGGAGTGGGAAAAGCTAGCAGGGGGGCTTTGGGAAGCAGCATGGTGGGCGCTCTCAAGCATCACACGGAGCCACTGCACCCTAGAACGCTCCCCTGGGGACGGGGATGGCCGTCGCCACCTGGCTTGGGGGGGGGGGGGCTCTGGAATCGGGGGGGCCCCGCCGCTGGGGGCCCCGGAGGGCACGCTGCTGGCGGGGCCCCGTGTGGGGGAGGGTGTGGGTGTGGGTGTGGTGGAGCAATAACCAATGCATGTGGTACCAAGAAGTGGTTGCAAATGCCTATGTGAGCTGGGGCCTGCACATGCATGAAGGGGGCCCGGACATGGAGCAGGGGTTGGATTGCATGAAAGGAGCCCATAAATTTGGGAGGGTTCCGGGGCTCGCCAAATTATACTTTAACCAATGGAAATAACCCTCCTTATTTCAAAAACTTTTCAGTGTAGACATCCTCATAGATATTAATGAAGCCTCATGCAATATTAATTCTCTGCTGTTCTAATTCATTGGTTTAAGAGGAGTAAAATGTGCATCCCTCTTGACTCTCCCCTGTACTCATTTAGCCATCTATAGATCCCAGACTTCACTGAGGTCTCTTCGCAGGGTCCAGGTCAGAAGGTTAGTTCTGCAGAAGTGGCCAAAATCAAAAGCTTATCACACCCCTAACTCTACTAGGCTGTGTTCACACAGCCTCCTTATTTCGAAACAACAGAGGTTGTTTCGAAATAAGGTTTCAGCTGTTCACACG
>ML681989.1:52623467-52765943 GCA_007922195.1 Podocnemis expansa
GCCGGGGGCTGCAGCCCCCTTTCTGGGGCTGCAGGGTGAGCTGCCGCAGCGGCTCAGCCCCAGGGGGCTGCAGCCCCCTGACACAGGTCCCGAAATAGCAAGTTCACAGTGTGAACCTGCTATTTCGATTCCCGCTTTTCCCCCTTATTTCGAATTAACATTTTGTTAATTCGAAATAAGTTGTTCCGAAATAAGGGTTATTTCGATATACGGTTGTTTCGAAACAACCGTATCAAAATAACCCGATGTGTGAGAACACAGCCCTAGGGATTAATTCTGAAGGAGCAACTGAGCCCTGAGATTAGAATCTCTAGAGTTTGACAAGGTTAAAGGGAGTAAATAAAGGACCCTGTAAGCCTTGCTGCTACTTCCTTTAGAGAGCCAATTAGTCACATCCAGGTTGGAGAATGAAAGGAAGGGAAGCATGCTTCTGTGGAAACCTATGGGCTTTTCTGTGCCAGAGTTCTGTATGGATTCTGAAGCAACTCACATGAGCTCTCCATGGCTATGTCTACACTACAGAGTTTGGTTAAGCTGGCTTAACAAGGTCTACTTTAAGTTGGTTTAAAGTAGACCCTATTAAGTGGCTGAGAGTGTCCAAACACAAAATGCCAGGAGACTGCCCATGTGCACACTGGCAGCTGCAAGGTCACCCTAGGAATGGTGCATTGTGGGTACCTAGTCTACAGTGCACCACAGCAGAAGTACCCCCTCTCCCGGCCACTCCTTTGCTACAGGAAGTGAGTGACCACACCACCCTCCATACTGTGTGTGGCAACAGGGAGGTCAGGGAGCCTAACACAGCAGAGCGGTGTGCCAGTACAACACTCGGCATGCTCCATACATTGGCCAGACTCCTCTGGCTCTGGACCAGGTGCCGCATGGCAACTGCCAGTGCAGGGGCAAGGCACAGCAGTTAAGACTCAAACACCAGGACACAGCACGTTAAGGAAGGTGAAGTCAAGTCACCTGTTGTAATGGAAAAAAAAATCCATAGTCACGATTTAATCCTGCATTCACACAATCTAATCTAAAAGAAATAGAAACTTTCTTTCTATGTGCTGTTTCCCAGGGTTTGAATCTTAACAACTGCTTTGATATCCTGTTACAGTGTGACCTGATCCTATGTCTTACACTCCCCTGCATTTATTTCTTGCCATTCTGTAAGTTCCCCCATCTTCAAATTATCTGAGAAAGTGGGATTTTCTCCTATGAAAGCTCATCTAATAAATAAATCCATTAGTCTTAAACAGTGCCTCTGGACTTCTTGTTTGTTTTACAACAATATCAGGGGGGTCCATCTGAGAAGGGGAGACACACAGGGTCAGGCTGAGAAGGGGGAGACATAGGTTTGGGCAGAGAAGGGGAAAGACAGGCTGGTCGGGTTGAGAAGGGCAAGGGGAGAGACAGGCAGGGTCAGGCTGAGAAGTGGTAGACGCGGGGTAGGGCTGAGAATTGGAGGGATGTGGGGTTGGTCTGGAGAAGGAGGAGACATGCAATGTCAGGCAGAGAATGGGGAGAGATGCGGGGCTGGGCTGGGCTGAGAACGGGGGGAGATGCTGGATCAGGTCGGGCTGGAGAAAAGGGAGAGATGCGATGTTGGGCTGAGAATGGAAAGAGATATGGTGTCGGGCTGAGAACAGGAGAGATGCAGGGTCGGGCTGAGAACAGGAGAGACACGTGGGGTTGGGCTGGAGATGGACAAGGGGAGAGACACAGGGGATCGGGCTGAGAAGAGGAAAGACTCTGGATCAGGTTGGGGGGAGGAGACCTGGGCTTTAGTCCTAGGATGCAGGGCTGCGGGACTGGGACTAAGACATGGGGGGTCTGGATAAGTTGCACACAGCTGGGAATGCTCCCAGCTGTGATGTGCCGTCTCTCCAGCCCCCATCCCCATATTTCAAATATCTAGGAGGCCAATTAAGTCGACGTAAGGCAACTCCTGAGCCACACATGCTTAAGTCAACTTAGTAAAGTCGACTTAACTGCTGTCGACTTTACAAGTGAGAGTTATTAAGTCGATTTAAGCAAATGCTTAAGTTGGCTTAATAGCTTCTCAGTGTGGCCAGGGCTTTGTTTAAGTCAACTTACGGGCCTTAAAGTCGACAAACTCACAGTGTAGATATACCCCATGTTTCCTGTGCTGGCGCAGATTGTCGTCCAAGGTCAGTGTCTCCATGCTGTAGGCCAGCAGAAGAATTTAGTTTCAGAGCTGCTGATCTAATACCTTAACCCACAGCCTAAGCCTGAGCCCACTAGCATCAATAGATGTTTTAACATTGACTTTATGAGGCTCTCAAAATATCATTAAATTCCAGTCAGTTTCTGAAAGCTGTTAAATACCCAGCCAATGTTTTGGCCTCAATTCAGCAATAGGAAAGAAATGAAAGCCCAATAATTTAAGTGTTTGGACTGTAAGCCCTTTGGGGAAGGAACCATCCTTGTATGCTGTATTTGACTAGCACCTAGCACAATTGGGTCTTGGACCAAACTGGCAGCTCCTTGGTTCAATACAGCAATAGCAATAATAGGAAATAGTAAAAGAAGAAATGAGTGTCAGATGTAACTAATAATTCGAGACCAGATCTGAGCAGGCTTAGATTACATGGTGGTTACAGGGCTGGTAGTTCATGTGCACTAGCTCTTGCATCACTGCTCCTGCCTGTGGAGCTGAACCCAGGCTAGTGCATCAGTGGGATATGCACAAGAGAACCCCGTGTGGATGCTGCCAGGATGGTCGGACAGCATGCAGATTCTGTCTGTCACATTAGGAGTTCCAACTGCAATAAATCAGAGCAGAGGTTTTGAAGTATCTCAGCATTTTGTTGCCTAATTCAATTGAATCAGTCACTATCATTGGCAGAGTTGCTCTGGAAAGAGGCCTGTACTAGAGTTCCTGTCAGCTATTATCGTCTGTCTTGCTGTGGGCACTGGTAAAGGAGTGTCTTGATGTGAATAAGAGGGAGGAAAGTAATGTGTTTTAAAACAGCTTTCACAAAAGTTATTTAAAAAAAATTCTAGAGCTGAGTAAAATAGACTTAAAATGTGAGGTGTTTTATGTTAACTCAGTGATTCCCAACCTTTCTGGCTTCAGGGCCACAGATATTATTACAACCCTGTAGAGCCACCAGACTACACCAGCAGCCTTCCCACATCCTCTACTGCAGCCAGACAGAAGGAGTTCAGCAAGGAGGCTACCTCCCTCCTCACTGACCTTCCATCCCCCTGACTGCCTCTGGGAAACTGCACGTCTTCAGTAGCTCCATGAGCTCCACCTGGGTCCCTAGTAGGCAGTGGTTCCTTTCTGCAACTGGTTGGATGGAGATCAGTACTGTCCTTCTCCTGGTCCAGCAGGGACCCCAGCAACTAGGGGCCAGGCAATGTGCTTTGCTTTGCTTCCTGTTGCAGCTAGGGGGAGGAGAGTGCAGGCCTCCAGTCCCTTTGGCTGCAGCAAGGAGCCTGCACCAGACCAGTGTTTTAGCTCTAGGGCAACACATGCTGCTGGCAGCAGCTCCCTTCTGCAGCTGGAGATGTGGAGCCATGGGCTACTTTTTGGGTGGAAACCACAGGTTGGGAACCACTCTGTTAACTAATGTTTCCAAAATGAGTTTAGTAACCATATTGTCAGGTTATATGAAGAAAGTTTTATTACACAGTAAAAACAAAAAAATTCTATTCTTTCAAAGACAAAGTACTTCCTTCTTGTATCTGTCTTGGCTTTCTGTAGCTAAGAGTTGGATAGGGTTTTTTCCACTACTTATTCATGCAGCACATAAAGCTGTGGGAAGTTTTCTTTTGTCATTCATTCTAAAGGGACAGTTTATTTCCCCCTGTTCCCTTTTTGTCATCTTTGCACTGTAACACCTAGTTTTGTGGCCTTAGTAACAATTAATCTGCAGGGCAGTTAGATGGTGAACTGAGACCTTGCCCTTTGCCTTTCAGTTGCATTCACTTTGTTTTACATATAATGAGAGAATGACTGCTGATATTTTAGAGGCATGTATAAAGCAGAGATTTTCAAACTTTTTTCCTCAGGACTGGGGGTTAAAGTAAGCCAGAATGCCCCAGTACACAGTTCTAGGGGCCACAGATCTGATGGGCCAGAGTTCCAGGGCCCAGATGCCAGAATCTGGGACAGTCAGGCCCACACATGCATGAAGGGAGCCCAGAGATTAGGAAGGTTCCAGGGCCCCTCAGGTTATACTTTAACCACTTCTCAGGACCCAGCTGAAAAATACAGGACCCAGCTGAAAAAAGTTTTTATGCTCTTGACCCAACAATTGCATCTCTGAGCAATGCATTCCAGTCTTTTGGCAGCAGCAGCAGGGGTGCCACGACCTGGTGCCTGAGGGTCCACGACCCAGCATTGGGTCCCAACCCTAAGTTTGAAAGCATTGATCTAGAGTCCTAATTAAATGAACAGCTTAATAATAGCTAACCATGACAAATACAGCATCTGATCAGGTTTGTTAAACAAAACAATAAGAAAAATAAAAATTTCTACTTTCTATAGTGTTTATCCATTAGGAATAGCATTGCTTTACCCAAGCTGGGACCTTTGCTGTCCTAGTCACTCCATCATGATCAGCTTCCGTCCATTTGTACGTGCTGTACACTACAGCGCAGCTTGTTCTCTTCCAAATTCACTCGAAAGCTGCTGCCCAAAAAGAAGAAGAAAGCAGCTTGTCTTGTTCCAAAAATTACCCTGGGGGTGGTTCTCAGAAGCATTCCATTCCAGTCTAGTAGCAGGAAGTGCCAATACTGCAGCCAGATTGGAGGGATGGGGAGAAAAGATTAGGGACGGCAATTCCCTTCCCATTCAAACCGGGGGGGGGGGGCTGTGGCCCAGGTGATTGCGAATGTGTCTAAAAGAACTCAAAGAAAAACAAGCTTTCTGTCAGTGCCCAAAGGAATTAAGCCCTCCTTTATGTGCTCAGCATTATTTGAATAAAAGCTTTAAGGCATTTTGGAGCCTGAGCAGCACTGAAAGTGGGAGGAGGTGGTAGTGGCATTCACTGGGAGGTGGTGGGAGGAGATGGTAGTGACAAGGGGAAGGAGATGGTGATGATAACTCATTACATTGAGCTGGGTCAGTAGCTGGCACTGTTCCTCTTAGATTAGCTGTGAGAGCCCATTTGCAATGAACTCTTGCTGTAACTGGGACAAAGGTATAACCCACCTTTCTGTCCCCTCTCACAGCAGCCCTTTGGCCTCAAGTCATTGTGTGGAGACAGAGAGATGAGGGCTATAGGCTTTGTACACACTAGCGAGTTTCTACAGCAAAAGTCATCTTGTGGTAAAAGAAGCCCACTGTACACACCTGAAGGCTCTTTTTTTGTGTTAAAACTGCCCTGTTTTGATGCAGCAATAATTCCATCTGTGCGAGTCATAGCACCTATTGCACAAGTACTTTTGTGCAAAAGAGTGGGTGTGAACACTGACTTTAGGTTATATCGCTAAAAGCAAGAGGTCTCTTTATCCCAGCATGACTTCAAGTGCCACTCTGGTCACCTCTTTGCTCCCAGCTACAGCCTGCAGTCATTTGCTTCCATCCCTCCTCCTCTTTCAAAATCCTGGAATGTTTTCAAAATAAACAAGGTTTCAAAACAAGCTAGGAGTCCTGTAGCACTTAAAGACCAACGAGGTTATCGCATGAGCTTTTTTGAGAGAAAATCCCACTTCATCAGAGACCTTGAAAATGGGGGAATTTACGGATTGGGAGCAAAATAAATGCAGGGAAGTGTGAGTCATAGGATCAGGTCACACTGTAATAGCAAATCAAAGCAGTGGTTGAGATTCAAACACTGGGAAACAGCACAAAGACGAAGGTGAGGTCAAATCACCTGTTATAATGGGAAGAGAATCCATGGTCATGATTTAATCTTGCTTTCACACAATCAAATCTATGTATCTGTTCCAATTCCACAGTTCCTCTTTGAAGTCTTGACCTGTTACCCATTTGCTCGAGCACAGCTGTTAACAAATCATCAACAATGTGATTAGGAAGATTAAAGAACTCAGCTACTGGGTTTTGAATGTTGTGGTTTCCGATGTCAGATTTGTGTCCATTTATTCTTTTGCGCAGAGATTCTCCTGTTTGTCCAATGTGTAAGGTGAAGGGGCATTTCTGGCACATGGTGTTATAAATCACATTGATGGATGAGCAGATGAATGAGCCTTTGATGGAGTAGCTGGCTTGATTAGGTCCTGTGATGGTGTCTTTTGTGCAGATACGTGGGCAAAGTTGGCAGCACTGTCTGTTGCAGGTGTATGTGCCTGCTTTAATCTTTCTGTTAGGTCTGTATGCTGGCAAGTATCTGTTTAAGCTTAGGGGGTTCTCTGTAGGCAAGGAGAGGTCCGTCTTCCAAGGCTTGAGAGTGTGGGATCATCTTTCAGCAGGGCCATAACTATGGATTTGGGTGGCCCGGGCAAGTAGCCCAAAGGTGCCCCCTGCACCTGGACCCTGATCAGGGGCCCATCCGTCCCAGGGGCAGGCGGTGGCCAGAGCTGGTCAGGAAAGGGGTCTCTACCCCACCTCAGTCAGAGCGGCAGAGGGGTCCCTTCCCTGCCGTGGCCAAAGCCGGCATGGGGGAGGGGGTGACCCTTCCCCGCTGTGGCCAAAGCTGGTGGGGTGGGGGTCCTTTCCCCAACTCCTCAAGGAATGTGCCTTTAAGGCACATTCCTCTTCAGCACCAGAGAGGGTCCACTCTCAAATTTGCTCCTGGGGCTTTGCGCCATTCACCCTGCTGTGGTTACAGCCCTGCCTTTTAGAATAGGCTGTAGGTCCTTAATAATGTGTTACAGAGGTCTGACTTGGGGCTTGTTTGCGGTGACCAGATTTGACTTCACCTTCCTCTACATGCTGTTTCCCAGTGTTTGAATCTTAACAACTGCTTTGATTTGCTGTTACAATGTGACCTGATCCCATGACTTACACTTCCCTGCATTTATTTTCATCCAATTCTGTAAGTTCCCCCATCTTCATAGCGCCTCATGAAGTGGGATTTTTCTCCCACAAAAGCTCATTCAATAAATAAATTTATTAGTCTTTAAGTGTCACAAGACTCCTTGCTTATTTGGCAAAACTAGACTAACACAGCTACCCCTTTGGAAGAAGGTTTCACGTTTTTCACACCACTGTGGAGAACTGACTGTTTAAACTACAGAATGGGTATGTGTGTGTGTAACTCTTCATGTGCTGTGCAGAGCCAGGGAAAGGAGGCAGGGACTGTGTCTCTTGTGCATGAGACCCATCTGTGAGTAGGGAGTGGGGGAACACAGCTGTCTAAGCAGCAGCTTCAGCCTTGGGAGTGGATGGCTTGCTTCCACGTCCTGCTGTCTGAACTTATGGGAGGAGTGCATGCTCCCCTGTAATTTAAAGCAGCAACAACTGTGAAGTGATTTCTCAGCTGTGGCACTTGAAACCTCCTGGTTTGTTTTGAAAACATTCCAGGACTTTGGAATGGGAGCCTGGGGGCAGAGGGCTGTGGCCAGTGGAGATCAAAAAGGTGACCAGAGCTGTCTGTCTGTCTGTCTCCCTGTATATGTGCATCAAACAAACCATTCATTCCCCCCACGCCGCTTTCCTGCCGCTGCCTCTGTGGGCTTTTTTTGTCTGTGTTGGGCAGTGTCAGTTTTGCTGCCAGGACACTTTAACAGCAGCTGTCAAACCAGTAAGGAATTTTCATCACCTGACACTGTGCCTGTCCCATGAGGTATTGCAAACCCTTGCCAAAGTACACTGTGTGCAGTTGCACAGTGGGATAGATACCCACAGTGCGCTGCTCACTTTGTCAGCAACAGAGCTGACAGTGTGAATGCGATCCACTGACAATACAGTGTGGACACACAACAGTGTTTTAATTATATCAGTGGCTGTATAATGGCAGAACTTTTGATAGCAAAACTTTCTATACAGACATGGCCTTATTGAGTGATCAGATGTTACTGGCCATGCCAGGAGACCACCCGCCCTCCCTGTAGTCACTTCCTGTCCCTTTACATCTCAGCACACCTGTACAAGGACAGCCATAATGACCCTATAAGCCACCCTCTCCACACACACATAGAAGTCAAATGGAGTTTTGCCATTGACTTCAATACGAGCAGAAGCAGGTTCAAAATGATTTGGTGAGGGAAAAAATGTTAACTGTTGATCCAGTTCCTCAGTCAGATAAGAACTGTTAACAGAACTAGCTGTTTAAATGTATATCATTGAATTACTTATTTCCCAGGGTCACCTGAAGTGCCTGTATACCTGCAACAATTTCATGGCATATCCATTTAAATACATATATATATTCGTAATATTTTCAGAAGTATCAAGAATTATTTTCTGAAGCCAAACACATCTGGAGGGTTTGGGGTTTTTTTTTTTAATGCTAGTGTTGTCTCAGGATGCCTCATGTACGAATATGGCCAAGTTCCTAAACTTAGTGAGTGATGCTCAGTGACTGCAGTCAAAAATATTCAAATAGTCCTGAAGTTTTAGTGTTTATCCTTACTTTTGGTTGCTTGCTCGATGTGAACCACCAAATCATTTTCAGTTTCATCCACCACTAATAAGCATAGCACCAAAAACAACTTAACATTTAGGACTTGTCTTCCTGAGGAGTTATTCCAGAATAGCTATTTCCACATCTTGGAGTTAGTCAGGTTATTTTGTGGATTAAGTGAAACATGACAATCTTATTCTGCAGTATTTTTATGTGTAGACAAGCCCACAGGCATAACTGAAATCTGCCCTGTTCAGAGTATCAAACTGAATTTTGAGATCCTAGTAAGACAACTATATTTTCTTGTTTATCAGTTAGCATTTTGATTTCATAGAATCATAGAGTTAGAAGGGACCTCATGAGGTCATCTAGTCCAACCTCCTGCCAAAAAAAGCAGGACCACTCTCACTAAATCACCCAGCCAGGGTTTAGTCCACCCAAGCCTTTAATATCTCCAAAGATAGGGATTCCACCACTTCCCTAGGTAGCCCATTCCAATGGTTCACCACCCTCCTAGTAAGAAAGTTTTTCCTAATATCCAACCTCGACCTCCCCAGCTGCAACTTGAAACCATTGCTCCTTGTTCTGTCCTCTGTTACTACTGATAACAGCCGAGCTCCATCCTCCTTGGAGCATCCCTTCAGGTAGTTGAAGGTTACTATCAAATCCCCCCTCAGTCTTCTCTTCTGCAGGCTAAAGAAGCCTAATTCCTTCAGGCTCTCATCATAAGTCTTGTGCTCTAGCCCCTTGATCATTATTGTTGCCCTGCGCTGGACTCTTTCTAATTTGTCCATGTCCTTTTTGTAGTGGGGTGCCCAAAACTAGACACAATACCAGTGCTGAATAGAGGGGAACAATCACATCCCTTGATCTGCTCGCAACACTTCTCACAGCAGAAACTTGCCCAGGATTCGTTTTACAAAGACTTTTAAATTTGAAAGTTAATTATAATATTGCTTTTGTAATTGCATCTCCTGTTAAATTTATGTTGCTGTGTTCTCTTGACAGCTTTTCTGTATTGTATCTCAGTTGGTTACCTTGATTTGTTTATTTCAGGGGAAGTCCTACCCATTCCGGGGTGCATTCCCTCCAATATGGAATCCTGTAGCTTACCTGGATTATAACAATCTGTGGAGAACAATGGATGAAATGGGGAAAGAGGTATGATATAAATGTGGATTGCATGGAAATCTATCATGAGATGACACTATGGGTCTTGGTGTCATAGGGAACAGGCTTTTTTATATGAAAGTTTCAGAATCCCTTTCAGAATCCCGATATGGAATGTCAGACAGCATCCACAAACACAGAAGGATATCAGGGTACCTACACTGAACAGGTAGATGTGATTTATGTCTAAAGACTATAGGCTGATGTGCTATTTTACAAAAGGACTTTTAAAAATGTCAAACCCTGGATCATGAAGGACTAGATTGTGTTTAGATAATCTACCCTTTATAAAGAGTATAGCTTCACAGCCCCAGACAAAGTCCTGTGCATCACCAAGGAAAGATTCCTCCCTTGCCTGGGTTACTATCAGGTTACTAATCCATATCAGGAAGGGAGTACTACCTCCTGTGGCAGTGCAGCTAAGCTGTCCAGTGTATTGTCAAAAAGGCAGATTCA
Source organism: Podocnemis expansa (assembly GCA_007922195.1). Classification (NCBI taxonomy): domain Eukaryota; kingdom Metazoa; phylum Chordata; order Testudines; family Podocnemididae; genus Podocnemis; species Podocnemis expansa. The sequence continues at coordinate 52,633,589 of ML681989.1, forward strand.
AGACTGTTCACGCTTGCATAAGGATGGGGTAAAGCAACAGATGTGCTCAGCACTTATTTACCCCTACAGAAGGTCCAGGAAAGCCGTGCCCAGGAGTGTGTGAGTAGGGGAAGGATGTCTTAGTATGTCTCAGTAGAGATGCCTGTTATGATGATATTGATATACAGCTGTATTAGCCAGACTACAAGCTAGCTCAGGGTGGTGATGTTTTTTAAATCACAATTTTAAAGGCTGCTAATATTGAACTTTTAAAATTTTTGACCACCCACTATGGAAAAAAAAAAAAATCTCTGCAAAGGCCTCCAATCCTTCAAATATCCATCTGCTGTCCCATAATCTTCCTACAAAAGTGGAAGCCAATCTGTCACAACCTTACACACACATAACTTTACACATCCAAAGCCAAGTTACTCTTATGTATGAGGTTTTTCAGGATCACGTATCTGCAAAATGATGCACTTACACTGTATGTTCCCCCCAGAAATCTCTCAAATAATACCTTTCTTTTGACAAGATTCAAATGAATGGTAGTGTATTCATGTGTTGAGACTTGTAAGCACAAAATGTATATTTCACTTTTACAATGCGCATAAAAGGCCAGATTCTGCCTTCAGTTATATATTGGATTTTCACCAGTATATCTGTTGATTGAACAGAAATAGTCCAGACCTTCCACCAGTTGGTGAAAACCAATTTGGCCCTCTATATATTGGCTAGCCTGTGGCTGCAAATGAAATATATCTAGGTAGTAATACACTATCCATTAAGTTTACTATTTTGCCTTCCTTTGTAGATCCCTGCTGATGCACCCTGGGCGGCCCCACATGCTGCGGAATGGGACAAAATGACAATGAAGGAGCTCATTGACAAAATTTGCTGGACCAAGTAGATAGCATTTTATTCACTTTAATATCTCAGGCTTTCTTAGCATGTTAGATGATGTGCTGTAAAGTGCTCTTACTGAGGTCCTGATCATGCTCCCATTGAGTCCCACTGTCAGGTCAGACCTCAGAGTTGCAGGTGATACAAAGGGGAAAGTGATTGCAATCACTTAAAAGGAGATCATTTAAAATGATAGAACGAGCCTGGCAAATTAGAAGTTTCCAAAAAAAAAAGATATTCGGTAAGGAGAAAGGCAAGCTGTCTTATTTAATGTGTGAAGAAATAATTGAAAGCTCAAGCAAAGAATGAAAGATGATTGAGTAGACAGTAGTAAAAGGAGAGGTTATAAGAGCATAGTGGATAATAAAATGAATGCATTCACAGGGCTGGGCTATCACAAAAGCAGCAAGTGGGATGCTGGATTTCCTCAACAGAAGTATTCTATGTAAAACAAGTTAAATGATTTGATTGTTTTTTACTCAGCACTAGTGAGGCCACAACTAGGATACTTTTTGGCAGTGTGTTGTATAAAACATTGACAAATTTAAACAAGCCCAAACATTCATAAATAAAAGTTGTCTGGGTTTTACAGAAGATGATCTATGAATTGAACATGCTAAGAGCAGAACGCCTCCTGTGAAAACTGAGCACTTCAGATCCCACTGTCTGCAATGGGAATGGAGGTTTTCGACACCTGACAGCATCAGGAGCTTAGATTGTAAGCTTTTGTGGAAATGGGCATTGTCTTTCTTTGTCCAAAAAATGTCATGCCCATTCAAAGTGCTATATGAATAAAAACAAGAACACCAGTTCCTGAATATGGAGTCAGCATCTCCACCTGTGATCTCCTGTTCCTTCCTCATTGCATAGCGGCCTCACTATAATAAAGCAAACAGAACCAAGTGCATTGTAAAATCATATCTGGCTGTGCCATTCCCTTACACTCTACTAGAACAGCTGCTTTCTCTATAGTTTTAGTACATTTTATTTAAACAACTTGGCCTTTTCTCTCTTACTGCATTGTAGCACTGCACCAAAGATTTCAGTCTGTTTTTTTTCCCTCAAGGTATTATAACCCTCTGAATCCCGCTCCTGAGGGTTTGTGTCTTACAGGATATGGCCACTTGATTTCTGTCTTCCTTTTTATTGCATAATATTTTCCTTAAACTTAACTTTATAAGCTAGTTGCCTGCAGAGGCATATACTCTATGCTTGTAACTCTGTGCAGCCCTTTTTACACCAAATGGACTTTCTTTGAAATCAATAAGTCATAGATATATAAGTAGTACTAGATTATTACTAATCTTCATGCCACTTTGCTTCTGTGGAGTGTGAATAAAACTGATTCTAATGCACATTCTTGTGACGCTGATTTTAATAGGGACACTGAGCTATGTTCAAGAACTTGAGGAACAATTCACTCCCTTCAGACCCAGCAAAGTTTCCTAGCCACTGCTCAGAATGGTGGTATTCTAAAAAAAAGAAAATAATCTTGTGACTAGCATTCAGCTCCCATTGACATTTTCTGGAGTTGAAGATGTAATAAAGATGTGACACACACAGTGCTGCTGAAAGGTTGACTCTTACTTCTGGTCTCTGTTAGATCACATGAGTTAGTTACAAAATACCCTATTCTTGCCAAGTGCCAGGGGGCTAATATCCACTACTCGAGGGGCTATTTTTTTTACTGGGTTCAGTATAGCTCAGGATTGAGTCCTCGGAATACAATGCTGCAAATGTTCCACGTGCAGAACTGTTGTCTGCAGTGAAAGTTCTCCATGCTGGGTGCTTTCAGAGCCACGCCAATAACTTGAAAGGCAAGTGATGTTCCTGGCTAAGGAAGTAAATCTACCCTCAGAACCAAAGAAAGAAAAGGTGTTAAAGTTCAAAAGATACATATTCCCATCAGAGATAGCTTGCTAAGTTACTACCTCAACCAATTGGTAGGAATTATTTTTGTTAATGAAACTTCATCTGGAAGCAGTTTTACTGTCTTTCATAAATGATCTATCTTATTATAATTAACAAATCACAAGTGAAATTTAGGTGAATACTCTGGGCCTAATTCTCTGGTAATGTAACACTATTGCATTCAGTGTAGTTAAACCAGCAGAGAATCTGGCCTATATATATATTTACAGTGATTGCTGCTGTTGCTGTGTAATGTATCTAACTTTGACTAGGTAATAAAATTTATTGCAGTGACCTGTAGGAGAGTATGAAGTGGCCTTGGAAATATACTCCTTAAGCAAACCAGGCTCTATCAAAGTGGGGGAGAGGTGTGCTTCATAAGCTTCCCATGGAGGAGAAAGGCAGTAAAAGTTTGCTAACTGGCTACAAAACACTTCTCCTTTTTAGAAAGTATTTGTTTTGTAGAAGTAGTGGCAACAGGGAGACTAGTAAAGAAGCAAGCTGGGTAAATAAATAGCACTTCCCACACAGAATAGGTAAATGGTAGGAAGGTTCATATAAATACATTCCTTTCTACAGGCTAAAAATTGAACTGAGCAAAAAAAATGATTGTGCTTTTGTGCAATAACCTTGTTCAAAGTTAATAATGAAAACCTAGTAAAAGCCAACAGCAAGGTAATATTTATTAGAGCTAAGTGAATAACTGATAAAACCTATTTTAAGCCAAAACAATTGTTACAGTTTTCTCACCAGAACACAAATCATATATATTTTTTAGGTGCAGTGAAATGCTTTAAATGTTGTTTTGAGATATTTCATTTTGAAAGTGTCATTTAAAAAAAAAGTCAAAACATTTCAGTGTATCAGACCAAAACATTCTGATGTTTAAAAAAAAACCTCAGAGTTTTTTGTTTTGGTTTGGTTTTGGTTGGTTTTTCTGGAACTATTTGCTAAGTTCAGCCTGAATTTGTGAATTATCTCAGTGCCCTGAAAAATGTATTTGTAGTGAATTTACTAATTATCCAAAACAGTTGACCCAGCTTTATTATTTACTTCCTAACCTAGTTGTCTTTGCTTTTGTTGTGCATGCAGAGCTGCGAGAGAGTTTGCTACTCTCTTTGTGAACATCAATGTCACCTCTGAGCCTCATGAGGTCTCTGCTCTCTGGTTCCTGTGGTATGTGAAGCAGTGTGGGGGGACAACCAGGATATTTTCCGTAACCAATGGGGGGCAGGTACAGAATGTCATCCATGTTTCCTTTCTTGAGACCCTAACGAAAAACTGTGATGGTCCTTTTCCATAGAATAAACTTAACACATTCTCTGCAGTTAATTAAAAAAATTAATAATTAGTTTACATCATGGAAGAGTTCAATATGTGTGTTAACGTGTCAAATTATCACCTATAGGAACTCTACAAAGTAGCATCTAATCAACTGAGTGTTCAGGTTAAATCTGAACAATGTATTTACCTTCCTTCCACACATTTCTTTTTTTGCTGCTGTTATAATATTTACCATTTTGGTTTCCATGGCTACTTACTATTGAATGTTTGAGTGTCCTTCAAGCATGCAAAGCACATGAAGTTCAAACTAAATATAAGTGTAGTAAAAAGCTACTTGGATAACTTGATTGAGATTTTTTGGAAAATGTTCTTTATTCATATTAACACTGAGGCCTTGATGACCATAAAACATTGTGTAAGGTCTCTGCTTGGGGGCTGGTTTTTCTGAGTGTGTGGAGGGAGCCCCCTTGCTGCACCGCCTGATGCAGGAAGGGATGGTAACATTTAAAATCTTAAAATATGTATACTGTTTCCCTCTCTGTTGTGACCTCTGTTGGCAAAAAGTAGGAATGGGTCCTGGAATATACCACCCTCTTGAAAGACTTGTTCCCATGTGAACTGCCTTTCATCAGCCAAATTAGAATACTTTTACTTTCTGGGTTGTATAGTATGACAGGAACCAAACATGTATACAACTCACATTTAATTTGGTTACTTTGGGTGAGTTTTTGGAAGGGAGCTCAGACTTTTAAAAATAAAGTAAATTTCACCCAAGCAAAAGATTTAGAATATTTTGGACTTGATGTCTGTACACTCTCTCACTAGTCTTCTCCTTTGGTGACCCCAGACTCATGCAGGACGTAACATGAGTGGCTGCTATGCCTTTTAGCATAGTGTGGTTAAATGGAAAAATCAACATAAGATTACAACTTTCTTCTGGAAGTTTTAGATAAAATAGGCAAGATTAGAGGGAGAGCCCTCAAGAGAAAACTTCCATGTCAGTAAGAGGGATGATTCATTTTTGCTGCAGCCAGAACTCGTACAATTTTCTGGCTTCTGCTCCTAAAAGAAACATTTAAAAAAAAAATGCAATGATAGATTCTTCTGATGTCAAGAGCTAAGAAAAATATTTAAAAACTACTTTTACATTCAGCTATAGTCTTTCTACCCAGGGCTTCTTGGGTCATTTCCACACATCTGAACCCAATATATTGTATGTGGAAATGAGCTATGTGTTATAGCTGGTAGAAAAATAATAGGGGATTAGAGCTTCCACTAGACCTCGGCACTACAAGCACACAGAAATGTGTGTGGAGATTTCACTTCATCTGAGGCAACAGACTCCTTGCGCTCCCCAAGGAAAAGGAGAAGGTACATGCCTCACATCTTTGGGGCCAGATTAGATCAGATCCTGCTTCTGATCCTGGAGGTTTATGCAGGCTCCAACCAAGCTGAAGCCAATTGGTATTTACGTTGCATATGTGTGTTGACAGAATGTTAATATGTAAAATAAAAGTCCATTCATTATTCATTGTGTCATGCTTGTGAAGCTGAAGTACCTTCTTAAGCATCCTTTTATAATCTTAATGAGCCATTCAGTCAAATGATTAATAACTACAAAAGCTAACACAAAAAGTATGGGAATAATCACTGAGGCTCAGATTTTCTTGAAAATCTGGCCTTGGTCACTGGCTCTGTGCACTTGAAAATCTGGCCCTCATATTATGTGTTAACAGAATTTATTATTGACTCAACTCTGATGATGATTTCTGACGGGGCTTTTTGTTTCCAGGAGAGGAAGTTTGTTGGGGGTTCTGGTCAGATTACAGAAAAAATAATGGAACTCCTCGAAGGCAAAATTAACCTTAAGAGCCCTGTAGTCCGCATTGATCAGTCAGCCGATAAGGTCATCGTGGAGACTTTAAACCATGAGATATATGAGGTAATTCAATACAAATAATAGTCGTTTGCATTTAGTATATGTTGGGAGGGGGAGGAATGTCCGCTATAGCTCTTAGCCAAATGTAATCAGCACCACACATTTGTGTGTATCTGCTTCTTAAACTCCCCTGAAAGTCTTTGAAATCTGCTTTACTGATTTATTTATGACTGAGTATCATGTTAGTGTATTGTTAACTGGTTCCTGACCTTAGCAGATCTTCACTCTGCTTTGTTTTATTGTGTCATTTTATATTTTAGTGCTTACAAAGGTCATCTTAAATAAAGGAAAATGATGTTTCTTTTTGTCAAAGACTGCAATTGTATGTGGGTTATATATCAGTGTCCTTTGTTTCAGGGCAAGTATGTGATTAGCGCCATTCCCCCAGGCCTGACTACAAAGATTCATTTTAACCCAGAACTACCACCAGAGAGAACCCAGTTAATTCACCGTCTTCCCATGGGTTCCGTCATTAAATGCATGGTGTACTATAAAGAAGCCTTCTGGAAGAAGATGGGTACGTGGGATTAACTTGGTGAAAAACGAAGAACTCAGAATTTTAATGTGAAACCAGTTTTAAAGCCATAGGTGTATTGTCTTTAAGAGTTGGAGAATAGGCACATTTTTTTTTTCCAGAATTGTGCATAGGGATGCTTCATTTCCAACATCAGAACATCCATCACTGCATTGAACAGGTGATTTTTTTTTTTTTTTTTTATTAAGGATTTGTGTCCCTTCAACCAATGACTAAGTGACTGGGATTGGGAAGACATTTTCCTAGCATTAGATCTTTCCTGTCTTGTCCATTACAGGATTTTTTTGCAGCCACCTCTGAAGCATCTGGTGCTGATTACTGTCAGAGGCAGGATACTAGACAGGGTGGACCAGGGGTCCGATGAAGTATGGCAATTCCTATGTTGTTATGCCCTACCCCTGCTGTTCTTACACTACTTCTTTGTAATCCCCTCTGAGAGTTCCACAAAGAATACGAGTCTATACTGTGCAGACCTGCCAGGAGTAGGGTTCTGTTGTTGTTTTGGGGAGGCTACTTGATGAACCAATACAATATATTTCTACTGGAATCTGATATTTTTTTTTTTTTTTTTGTGTGTGCAGTTTCTGCTATCTGGTAATTTTAGGTACCCATAACTTTCCATGACTCACAAATACATTCATGCAAAGCAAGAAAATCTCCATTTAAAAACAAATTAGGATGTGTTTATACAAGCAGTTTGGGAACTGTACTGACATGGAAGGGAAAGGATGCTAGAAGAGGGGTCCAGATACCTAGACATTACCAGTTATGCATTTACTTTTTATTGAAGTTTTTCATATCTATCAGTGAATAACACAGCATTTATTACATCTGACTGCCATCTTGTTTTCCTTTCTCTTGTCAGATTACTGTGGTTGCATGCTTATTGAGGATGAAGAAGCTCCAATTTCAATAACCTTAGATGATACCAAACCTGATGGCTCTGTGCCTGCCATTATAGGGTAAGGAGCTCCTGGTCTGTATTCCTATATTTATAGATGCTTCTTAAAGGACTTGAGAGATGGAAAGTATGCAAACCGCTATAGGTGATATTTGTTCATTGTGTGGTTGCATGCAAAGCACCCTGGGCATTCTCTTATGTAGGGATAAAGTAGCTATACAGTCCTTTCAAGCCTCTGCACTCCCTGTGTGGCCTTTGCACCCACTCTAAATAGGCCAGTGCAGAGAAGGGTTGGGAAGGGAAGTACCTTGTCCAATATGCCTATTCTAGTGCTTGAAGTTAAGCATGCATTTAAGTGTTTTGCTGAATTAGGCCCATAAAGATTAAGCCTCTCTTACTCCAGTTTACTCTGGCCACACCATGCCTGGTCTTATGGCCAGGTTGAATCCTGAAAAAAGGAGCTGACAGAAGCCATTGTTTGTCTTGACTCTGCAATGCATTAGAGAGAGAGGGGAAATACTGTTCCTCACAGCATCTTTTAATTAGGTCAAAGAACAGCTGTTCAGTGAGACATTTGGAATTCTGCAGAAACTGCCAAGTCTTCAGCATTTCATTTTGTAGGGGAAGCTGGAAAAAGTATAACAGCCTTTAGTGGCTTTTGAAAAGAGTGAATTTAAAAAAATAAAAACAAAACACTTTACAAAATGTCACCATTTAAAACCCAAAGTGAGCCTCCCAAACAAGCTGAAAAAACACTTACGTATATTTATCAAGTAATTGCATGTACAGTGTTGTACAGAAAGAGCCTAATACTCCTATTGAATTGTTTAACATTATGGGCACAAAGTTTTAAAATGTCCATGTTCTGAGCTCCATAAACCCCCAACATTCCTTTCTAGTTACTGTCAACAACAGGAATGTAAATATTTTTTCTTGCTATTAAAATCAGTGTTGGAATAATCTCTTGCTAATATGCACAACTTCATAAAGGACTCCAAGAGTCAAATTCACCTGAGGTGTATCTCCATGGAAGTCAGTGGACTTATTCTGTGATCAATTTGACTCTAGCTGAAACATTTTAAAACAATTACTGTACTGCTAGGGAAGTGACTGTAGCCTTCTACACTGCTTGTCAGAAAATATGTTATGTATCCTGTAACCTCACTCCCCTTTAATTGCCTTGTAGCTGACATCATCACGGAACTTTTAATAAAATAAATGGTGTTGGCTTTATGAGAGAGGCCTGAAAATTCAGAATAGGAAAATAAAAGCCAGTTTGAGGAAACTCAGGTCTTGAGCTCAGCCCGTTTGGATTTAGTTCTCAATATGGGATGAAAAGCTGCACATGTTCAGTTGGCTTATTATCTCTTTCCCCCAGATGAAGAGGAGGGTGTCGCCTAATTCCATTCCAGCTGAAGTGCATAGGCATTTTACCACTCACTTCAGTGAGAGCAGAATTAGGCCAATGCCAAGCAATTTTGAAAATTCCACCTCAGAATATGTATTGATGCTCCTAGAAATGCAGGCTATCTTTGATGCCCATAACCATTGGGTACTGTTGACCCCCAGCGCAAATCCTAATGGGTAAGATGCTTTCAAAGGACTCTACACCGTTCTGAGATCTCCCTCAGAATTTAACACTGTCCAACTGCTTGTCAGTTAGTCTATGCCCCTGTCAACTTCAGATTGAATTGCTGCACTTGCTGTACCTGGGGCTACATATAAAAGCTATTAGGAAGCTGCAGCTAGAACAGGATGTGGGAATCCATTTTGTTAGCTTCCTGCACGCAACGGTTTAGTCCTGCTTTCTGTGATCTCTGTACAAGTCGATAATTTCCAGACATAATGCAAGAAGCTATTGAATATGGATAAACGTATTCTGCAGTTCAGCAGCTAGACAATCTTTCACTGACTTATGATTAACTTTTTACACAGTGAAAGAATAAGGCTTACCAACAGTGGGTATGTTCGCACACATTTCTTATTTCGAAACAACAGAGGTTGTTTCAAAATAAGAACTGCCATGGCCACACGACACACGGCCATTTTGAAACAAGCAAACCGCTTTTTTCGAAAGGGCCGCCGTTCTTTTGGAATGGCTAAAACCTCGTTTGGTTTCAAAACAGGGTTGTTTTGAAACAGCCCTGTGCGGACATGTTGTTTCGGAACAAAGTGTTCCGAAACAACATTTGACCTCCCTCCCAGGGTGCTAAGCACCTGGGAGGAAGGGCTGCCCCCTGAGCACCCTGGCCAGGGTGCTGAGGGGTGTCTGCTGGCCAGCAGAAGGGACTGCAGGCACCCGCAGGGTGCAGCGCAGAGGGGCGCTGCACCCTACAGGTGTCTGCAGGGGACAGCGGACACCCGCGAGGTGCAGCGCCTGGCTGCACTGCACTCCGCGGGTGCCTGCGCGGGGCTGCGCCTCACCCCGTGGGTGTCTGCAGGGGACTGCAGGCACCCGCGGGGTGAGGCATGGGGGCTGAGCCTCGCCCCGTGGGTGCCTGCACAGGGCTGCAGGCACCTGCGGGGTGCGGCGCGGGGCTGTGCCTCCGTGTGTCTGCAGGGGACTGCAGGCACCCGCCAGGTGAGGCACAGCCGGGCGCCTCACCCCGGGGGCTTTAAACCTCGGGCTGCCCCCAAACCTGGCAGCAGGGTCCCAGGCATGCGGCTGGAGCCCACTGCTGCAGGGGCTGGAGTGAGCGCTGGCCCCCGGAATCCCCGGCACCCCTGCCCCCGGCAGGAGCGGCTGCCTGCAGCCCTCTGCAGGCACCCGTGGGGTGCAGCGCCCCTCTGCGCTGCACCCTGCGGACGCCTGCAATCCCCTCCCCAAGCGAAATAGCATGGCCACACTGTGGACCTGCTATTTCGCTCCCTTATTTCAAGAACACTGTTTTTGTCCTTCGAAATAAGGTGTTTTGAAATAAAGAGTTATTTCCAAACAGCTTGTTTCGAAAAGTCTTGTTTCGAAACAGGCCCTCCCTGTGTGAACATAGCCAGTATGTTTGCTCCACTATTGCATAGTCTTTTCAAGCAAAGACTTTACACCTGTGCTTTGTAAATCAGTCTGTGTTCTGACACTGCATAATACTTGTTCTTCTTTTCTTTAGTTTTATCCTTACAAGAAAGGCCTATAGACTGGCTCATGTCAGCAAGGAAGAGAGGTAAGAACCTATAAATTTTAAAGACTAGTTCTATAAAAGAGTCTGTTCTTTTGGTTGCTTCACCAAATTATTTTATATATGTATAGAGCAACTACAGTTAATAGTGTTCCCCAGACTCCAAGGGTCTGTGCACACACAACCCCCAAGGAATCCAATTTAAAAATACTTTAAAGTGTCTGTATGCTATTTGCTTTTCCATGTTATCACTAACACATTGTCTTTCATAGATCATCTTAGGGCACTCTTTTTGTCTGTTACAACTGCTGGCTGCTGCAAAGATTCCAAAATGCTTCCTTCCTGACCATTTTCACGTAGCTGGTCTATTATTAGTGAAATGATGGGAGTGATGCAATGCATAACAACCTTTGGTGTTCTTCCCGTACAATCAAACAAAAACCTTCTAACATTTATTATTACTTACATACATGCATACACATCCATGGCTACAAACAGTACTCTTTCTACAACCATATATGAAAGATGAGGCCAGTCTGAAGCCTATTTTGTTATTCACAATAACTAAATACATTTAGCATTTTACAGGTCAAAATCTGCTCTCATCAGTCCTGTTGTAAATCCAGAGTGATTTCATTGGAGCTATTCCAGACGTATACCACTGAGCCCAAGTATAATTTGATCCTATATACTCAGATAACTTCATAAAAGTTAATTTATTGGTACTTAGCCCAAATGCGCTATCTAGATTTAATGCCTCAGTTTCTGTGTTTGAAAACAGGGCTTGAGCGTATGAACTTGGAATCTCTTGCACATATAGAAATAACTTCTAATATTTATTGAAACAGATTTTAATGTTAAAAACAACAGCAAAGAATGAGGTTCCTTTTAACTTGTTTTCTGATCACTGTTTGTATTCTGTTTAGGAAGAGGAAAATCTGTGAGCTATATGCTAAAGTACTGGGCTCAGAAGAGGCATTATATGTAAGAAACCCCTGTCTCTTTTTTCATCTACAGCATGGTGGTGCTATTTGTTTCTTCTGAATGGCAAGGCAGACAAAAACATTCAAGTTTTAATTTTCAAAAGTAGTGTAGGATATGCCATTTGATACTTGCTTTCCCTGAGGCTGTTGAACTCCAGATACTAAAGGGAGACAAGAACTCTATCTCTGCGCCAGAAAAGAGGATAGGATAAGAGTTGTCAAAATCTATATTAGGCTCTGTAGAAACGCATACCTCCTCGTTTTATCCTGTTGGGTAGCATTAACAGAGTGTGGTGTCACACCTCTATCAGAACTGTGAAAAACCATAAATTTTACTTTTCTGTTTCCTAAAAGCCAAATGTTTACTTATTTTGTTCCAGTATCCTAGCCAAGGGCTTATCTTGTTTTGTTAACTCTTACAGCCGGTGCATTACGAAGAAAAGAACTGGAGTGCTGAACAGTATTCAGCAGGTTGTTATACAGCCTACTTCCCACCAGGCATCATGACTCAGTATGGAAGGTAAAGAACAGAACTTTTTTCTTTTTGTTGTAGTTTCTTTATAATTATTATGATATTCTTTCCATACGTTCAGCATATGGATGAAACCTGGTCCCACTGGAGTTTTTCTATGCACTACAATGGAACAAGGATTTCACTGCATAATGGACATATGCCAGCAATACAAGACCTTTTCCCTCTAGTTCACTGACCATTTTTACTGGTTAAAATGTTTCATATGCTGCTTCAGTGCTTTCTGAAGGAGTGATGCTTTGCCCACTGAAGTCAATAGGACAGGTGTCATTAACTCAATATGTTTGAGGTCAGGCTGGGGCAGAGAGCTGATTCAGTTGCAGTCATGGGGAAGGAACAAATGGGGATACACATTTTTTATATGCATAACTTTCCCCAGAAAAAACCCTACATACCATTTTTTAACTGCTTTGTTCCATGTGGCCCACTTCAAATATTAGTAATTAAATGTCTAGTTATGTTACTGAAGAACTTGTGGCAAACATGAGAGTCCTTCCTGCACACAATGGGAAAACCCAACAAACCATGTATCCTTGGCAAGGGCACACTGTGGCCCTTAAACATCTCAAGCTGACTGTCTATGCCCATACTTCTCAATGCTGTGGATCTCCTGAGCAGGTGGGTGCTATATTTTCTTAGCCTGAGTGCCATGAAGTGATGGATGAGGTTACCACTTTCCCTTGGGCACAGCTAGTGTCTGGCAGCTGTTTGAAGACTAACCCAGTGTTTCCTCCATAGCCCCTGGAGACTTCCCCCTTTATGAAAACGCAATGCAGTCCATGTGGCTGTATTGCCCAAGAAGCTTTTAGATTCTGTGCAACCACCATACAGCAGCCCAAGGTCCTAAAGGGGAAGAGGAAGTTTTCCCTTCTGCATACAGAGGCCTCTGTCTCTCTTCCGCTTTTGTTGAAGTCATACAAATTGGAAAATTCTGCTGAATTTCAAAACATAAGAACAACCCATCACTGTGAAGGCATCATTCATATCCATTTGTAATGAAAGAAAAAAAGCAAAGCAGCCAGACAAAAGAAATAAATCCATTTAATCCCAGTGCATTTCTGGAGTTCCTTAGGATTGGTTCCTATTCAGGCACTAAAAGGAGATGTCTTTTGAGATGTCCATTTGTCTTGGATTTTCTCTGATTCAGGTCCTGAGAAATGGGATAGCAGTAGGTAAAATGCTAAGGTCCAAAGGGGCAGCCATGTTAATCTAATCCAGCAAGAAAAACAAGGAGTCTTGTGGCACTTAAAGACTAACGTTTATTTTTCACATGAGCTTTCATGGGAGAAACTCCCACTTCATCAGATGCTTTGAAGATGGGGGAGCTTACAGAATGGAATGAAAATAAATGCAAGGGAGTGTAAAACATGGGATCAGGTCATACAGTAACAGCAAATCAGAGCAGTTGTTAAGGTCCAAACCCTGGGAAGACTGAAGTCAAATTACCTATTGTAATGGGAAAAGAAGCCATAGTCTCAATTTAATCCTGCTTTCACACACTCTAATTTGCATATTAATTCCAATTCAACCTATGGGAACAGCCTAATGCATTTTTTTCCCTCTCCATACCAGCCCTTTAGGAATTCTTGAGAAACTTAAACTCTGGTGTGAAGGGAAGTAATTGCTTTTAGAATGAACATAAGCTTCTGTGAGCATCCTCTGACATTTTATATTTGTTTGCAAGGATCATTCGCCAGCCACTCGGAAGGATCTATTTTGCTGGCACAGAGACTGCTACCCAATGGAGTGGGTACATGGAGGGGGCAGTGCAAGCAGGAGAAAGAGCAGCCAGGGAGGTATGGATATCCATTCTTCCTTGATCATAGCTAAAAGAGACCAAGTGTTCCATGGAGGTCTCAATCTTTGTATCTGATTTGGAGCATGACTGCACTTGTGATTCCTCAACTCAAGGAGACGTACCCACATTAGTGGTCATGGAGCTAATGCACTAAAAATAGTGTATCTGTCCTGGCATGAGCAGCAGACCATCTCAAGTACGTGCCTGTCTGAGACCACAGGTTTGGATTTGGGACTGTTAGCCTTGCCTACCACTCAAACCTCTCTGACTACATTCTACTTTTAGCGTACTCTGTTACTGAGAGCTAATGCAAGTGTGTCTCTTGAGTTGGAAATCATATGCCAGGCTCAAAGTGTAGATTTACCCTTGGTGCATTACCTACTGTAATTGTAGAAAGGCAAGACCGCTCCTAGAATTAACAACAGCAAGAATCCATAACCTCATGAACCGAAGTTGAACTACATTCTGTATAGGATTAAATAATTTGAGGCATTGTAATTTAATTAAAATCTAATGCAAATTGGAATGTTACCAAGTTCATCAATGAAGTATTGAATTCAAGCTTGTTTAACATACCTTGTTCCTAAAAATAAATACCTCAAGCCCAATTCTGCCATCAGATATAACCAGAGTCCATTATTTGTTTTAAAATAATGTTAGTCCATTATGTATTTGTTCCACTTGCTATTCTTTTCAGGTATAGACCCTTACAATCTGACCATTATCATTCAGGTGATCTCCCTCTCCTGCTTCTTTCTCTAAGGCAGGGGTGGCCAAACTTATGGAACTCAAGAGCCACACAAGTTAATTATTAAACCTTCAAGAGCCGCACTGAGGTGCATAGCCATATACTACTACCTGCTAAATTGATTTGCTGACGTTCTTCATGAGCCACACTTTTTCATTCAAGAGCCACATGTGGCTCCTGAGCCACAGTTTGGCCACGCCTGCTGTAAGGTCTGTCAATCTATTAAGGGTTACTAACAATCTGGGTTTGATTGTTCTTTTAAAAAGGCCAACAAACAAAAGCACACATTGGGCTTGCTTCTCAGTGATAATGAGTATGTCTGTAGACAGCTGGAAGCAGGCTTCCTGGCCAGGTAGACAGACTTGTGCTAATTCTGATTGAGTTAGCAGACATTAAAAAAAAGAAAAAGAAAGAAAGAAATGAAAAAAGGGGCAGTGTGGAAGTTGCAGCATGGGTGGAAGAACGGACCAGCCACTGGAGTAAAAATCCACCTGACCCCGCCCTCATCTGAGCTCATTTGGCGAGTCCACAACACCCCTGTCACAACGTCCACTTTTACTGCAATGGCTAGACCGGTTTCTTTACTCTTGCACAGCAGTGTAAAGGAGCTTTAGTGTAACCTAAGAATCAGGACCATTACTTCCATTTGAAATACTATAGTTTAATAATATAACTTTTACTTTTTCTAATCACCTCTCCTTCTCTTTCCCTCTAAAGACCTTAACATTGGTGGCTGCAAAGACATTTTCCTATCAGAGCTATAGGCATTTTTATGCCCAGGCAAACCTCTGCCCTTGTTCCAGCTCTTTGGTTATCTGTTGTTTTAAAAACACTGATTTTTATACTCCCCCAAAAAGCTCAGAATAACTCCACAATCAAGAACCTACAGAAGAAAAAATTTACATCCCTGTCCTGTGATCTGGAATCCAACTAGGATGACTGCCAGTAGATTTTCAATCTCATATGTAATGTAAATTTAAATTTACTTCAATAGTTGACTAGTGGGATGAAACCTATGGTAATTGTTTCAAGTGGGAAAACTGCAGTGTATGTGAATTACTGTACAAAGTCCTACATCTTACATAATAGATGAGTCATTAAAATATCCTCTTCTACTTAGATCACTGTACAGATGCACATTAGCCTGATTAACAGCCATTATATTTTCACAGACTCCTCTAAATCTGTCCCCTTTTTTCTTCAGTAACTGATATCATCAGACAAATTGCCAGTTACTTTGTGGCTCAAGGCATGTGCTACTACTAATGTCAGTGCTTCTTTCAAATTTCAAGTTGCTTTGACTTCTGGCTTATGAAAAAAATAGTTTTTTTATTTTCTTCTTCTTACTTAACATTACCAGTCTGTGATTATTAAATATAACATGAATGTTCATGTGGTGTCATTATTTTTCTTCCAGATACTGCACAATATGGGAAGGATCTCAAAGAGTGCAATCTGGATGCCTGAACCAGAGTCAGAGGCAAGCTTTATCTCCTGTGTATTTGTAGAGTAATCACTAAACCCAGCGTTCAGGTTGCTAGACCCAACTAAGTTTTAATAGCAAGGGGGCCATATAAGAAATTCTGATCACCTAAATAAATTAATTTATACATTTATAAATTTGTATTTATGTTTACATTTATCCTCTCAACGTCCTTGTGAGGAAGGGAAATATTATTCTCTGTTTTTGCAGATGAGGAATTAAGGCCCAGAGAGAATGATTTAATTGCCCAGAGTACTCCTGGAAGTCTTGGAATAGCAAGGAAATGAGCCTAATTCTGCTGAGTCCCAGTCCAGTTCCTTAATATAAGATCACCCTCCTTCCAAAACCTGTTGTCTGATTTACATCCAAGATTCTAAGCCTTTTCCATACTGTGACCAAGTTAAAACAGAAGACATTTCAGGATCTCCCTTTAGCTAGAAAAAAAGAAAAAGCTCTGATATTTTATATATATCTATATCTATATCTATATC
The DNA here is from genome assembly GCA_007922195.1 of Podocnemis expansa. Lineage (NCBI taxonomy): Eukaryota > Metazoa > Chordata > Testudines > Podocnemididae > Podocnemis > Podocnemis expansa. Next base: position 52,650,189 of record ML681989.1, read on the forward strand.
TATATCTAAAGTGAGCTATATAATCTCCCTCTCGTAGCAGACATGACTCTGCACTAATCCTAAATGTTTTTTCTCCAGGATGTTCCAGCCCAGCCAATCATTACTACTTTCTGGGAAAGAAACTTGCCGTCTGTACCAGGACTGCTGAAGCTCATTGGATTTTCCACTTTCTTCACTTCAGTGGCAGCCATTGGGCTGTTTGCCTGCAAAAAGGGACTGCTAGCTCAAAACTAAAGAATGTGTCCATGGGAAGCTGCACACTTGCTGGTTTCCCCTTCGCACTCCAAGGGTTATTTTTGGAGAGGGGTCACTCAAAAGGCTGGAAAGGGCAAGAGACGTTCTTTAGACCGCTTGCATTAACGCACCAAGACCATGTAAATCAGTGTCAGTTAAACAATGAAAAGATCAATTGTGGTGAAAAGTGGCAATTGTATTTTCCTTCTGCATTAATTTGTCTCGATTGACAGCACAGTTAATAAATATCTTTATTTTAAATCATCTCTGCATAGAGAGACTCAGTAGGTGAGAGGACTTATCTATAAAATACCTGTTACACATAAGGCTGACATGCCAATCTGATTGAGAATTGCAAAAATAAATTAAAGACATATTTAATTATTAGATGGAGATACAGAACCTAGCCAGGTGCTGAAGGAATAAAGATATTTAGCATCCAAGGCCTCTCCCAGCTCAGCAAGCAAGAGAAGGGCAGATGAACTTTTTGACTATGCTATAGAACAAATGGCTATACTTGATTAACATGGAGGATGTGTATCTCAGTTGTCCATTTGCTTTGAAATACTCCTACATTGTGGATCTGTCACTTCATGTCCCATACACACATGATGCTGCCTTGCCTGTTGTTAAAGTTAACAGGCATGAATTAGCTAAAGTTTTATACAAGAACTGACCTATCATAGTAAAGACATTATTTTCAGAATGTCAGTTTCCTGAATCCCTATTAATTTGCTGTTTCACTTGATATATAATCTGTACTGCCTTCTTACTTTAAGGGGAAAGGCGATACTTGAATTACTGCCTTGTAAATTACATTAATTGAATGCTTTTGCCCATCCTACCCTTATACACAGGGCACTGATTGCTACATTCCAAAAATGCTTCTTGCACTTAGAGCTTCATTTTTTTTCCCATATAAACACTTTTCAGTGTGTTAATTTAGAGTAAAAACAGAATGATTTAATAGTGCTAACGGCCTGATCCTGACCTCACTGAAGCCAAAAGGACTTCAGCCATTGATGTCAGAGAGAGCAGATGGAGGCCCCCCGAATGGACATTAATCTGCACCTCTTGGCAAAACTTAATCAAAACTGTCTTCTACTGTCCTGGAAGAGTTTAAAACCACTCCACTGCTTTCTGCAAGTCTCTCATGCTAAATGATGTGATAAGAGAAGTCAGAATGCACCCTCTGTTTAAATTAATTAGGTGTTTACAACTTGATTTCTGCAGGTGCTGGGCTATAGCTGGTGTGGTTTGTTCTCCAGAACTATTAACCAAATAATTACTGTTAACTGAAATGGAATCTATACATTTCAACTTGTGCCATTGTAATCAATTGTTTTTACAAATGTGGATATTGTATGAACATCCAGGAATTCCACTGTTATTCAACTTTAGTGAAATGTGCCTTTAAAAATATTACTCAAATCTCGATAAAAGGATCCATTTTGTAAAGCTTTCTTCAGGCTTTCACTTGCATCATTTTGTGAGTTTACTGACAGTGTCTTATTTATTTTAGCCTTTGTCATCTGCGCCTACATTAAAGCTCTGTGCATCACATACAGTACAAGCAAAACACATCCAGTTGATCTTAAGCACAAGACACAAAGTCTTCTCAACCCACCTACCAGAGGCGTCGCTGGCACCAGGCACATGGGGCACATGCCCCAAATCCCGGCACCAGTGCCCCGGGTCTGGCAGGCCACCTCTCCTGGTCTCCAGCCCGACCTGGCCAGAGATCCGGGGCCCAGCCGCTGGCGGCCACAGCAGCCCCGTCCCCAGCCAGGAATCCAGGGCTCAGCTGCCCGTGGAGGCCACTCCTAGCCCCATCCCTGGCTGGGGATCTGGGGCCCAGCTGCACACAGCCGCGGAGGCCGCTCCTGGTCCAATCTCCAGCCAGGGATCCGGGGCCCGGCAGCCCCGTCCACGGCAGGGGATCCAGGGCTTAGCCAACTGCGGCGGCAGCAGCCCCGGCTCCAGCTGGGGATCTGGTGCCCAGGCACCCACAGCCACGGAGGCCGCTCCTGGCCCCATCCCCAGCCGGGACTCTGGGGCTCAGCCGCTCGCAGCCACTTCTGTCCCCATCCATGTCCGGGGGCATGTCCTGGGCCAATGCCCCGGGTTCTTCTCCAGGATAGCGACATCCCTGCCACCTACATTAAAGTTCTAGGTGTATCATATGCAATAAAACAAAAACACATCCAATTGCTCTTAATCAGGGGACACAGTCCTTTCAACCCATGTGTCCTTCCCAACTCCTCCCTCCACACACACACACTCCCTGTGCCTTAGAGAACACAGGAAAGTTGTTTAGCATGGAGTAAACTCAGTGCAGACCAGCGGTCACAAACATGCAACCCATAGGCCCCATGTGGCCCCCTAAAGCTATTTCCTGTGGTCTGCAATGACACTATTGTTACCGGTATTTGCAATATTGTTGTGTGAAAAGGTTTCAGTGGTGCAGCCCTCGGGCTAACGTACTAGTCCTCATGCGGCCCTCGTGGTGATTGGAGTTTGAGACTCCTAGTGAGCTGTGTCATGAAACTACTTCCCAAACAAAGGCCTTTTTGTGAAGACAACTTGGCACCAGTCCCCTTCCAATAAAAACTGGGCACTCTTAATGCCAGCACCTCAGATCACAACCACCAGTGAGAAAGTTACTCTCTCCAGTAGAAAGCACCGCACTATTTATAAATTTGCTCAAAACTGCTGCATGAGAATAATCCAGGCTACCCCAGTTTCTCACAAGTTATTTGTAAAATGATCTTGAGTTTTCATCTTCAACTATCCATTTTGTGCACACACATGCTCTCAACTTTAGCTGTTGGGAAAGGGCACAATAATTTAGAAGCTGCTTGGAAATGTTGGATTTTTCAGACACTCAATGGGAGTGCTAAGCTTGTTGTTCAAAGGGAGCTTGCAGCAGCCTCCCCGCAGAAATTATTTTAAAATAGATCATTTTGGAATTCAGTTCTGCTTAGAACGACGAAGGAAGAACAGAAGCAACCAACGGTTTTTACCAAAAAAAGGGCCACCTCTTTGTCTTCTTTACACCACACCAGTGGAGCACAACAGACATAAAGCTGACATAAGTGGCCAGCTGAGGAGATTAATTTCATTGGCTTATTTCATGATATGTGTCCATTCAAATACTTCATCTATATGTGTATGTAGACCATTTGTCTGGTTTTGAAACTGACTTTAAGTTCTGCTTCTATGACAGCTTTTATGCATATACTGTAAATGAAGGAAAGTAATCCAATGGCACCCTGAGCTAAAGTGAGACTAAAGCAGACACCAGGATTATTACGGGTGACCATTTTTTCTTTTCTAGTTTTCCAACTGAACACACAGTGCTTGCACTGTATTTTAGTGCTACCATCATGAAATAATTCAGCTAATCCTTTCCTGAATAATTTAACAATGCCTGGTGAGTGGTCTGACACATCGCAGTCAGAAGCATGTCTTGCTGTGGTGGAGATGGTAAAATGGTTTTTAAAGGAAAAGTGTGTGTTTGATTAAAATTGGCATTTTGGAATCTCCTGCTGCTAGTAGGCAAAAGGCTACTGCTGAAAAAGGAGAGCATATGTGGTTGTGGCAGATATGATAAAGCAGAAGGCAAGCTGGTTTAATACCCTTTTGACAATCTGAACAACTTTACTGTTTAAATATTTGCCTTTAATATTAGACAGGCAAGTTCTTACTGAAACCAATTGTAATAGAGAGTAAGATGGAGTTTATCATCTCTGGGCTCAAACTGAAGACATTCCCATTGTTAAAGTACTACTGTTAAAACAACAAAATGTAAGCACTTCCTTCCACTGAGAGCCTTTATCATAAGTGGGCCATGCATATTCAGTTATGTCTTGTTGCTATTTTGACACACAAATTCAGTGATCATGAAAGATGCATCCAAAGATGCCCTCAAGCTTCAGGGCTGTCAAGCAAGAGGAGCAAATAAGAGCAGACAAGCCATCGCAATGCAGGCGTCTTCCCTACATGTCCTCCCCTGTGCAACCCAGCCCTTCACAGGGGATTTTTTGCCGAGTGTCCTGGTCCATTTCTGAAAAGTATCCCAGTACATGCTTGACTTTAATCATCCATTACCTTCCCATCCTTAAAGTCAAGCATGTACTTAAGAAATACACTGGATTTATCAAGCGTGCTTGGCATTTTGCAGGCCCAAATCCCCAAAGAGATGGAGCTAGATTCATCCCTGCTTCAGCATCACAACAGAAAGCAAATGCATAGTAATGCAGGCCCCCAGAATAGAGCACAGCACCATCAGAGTGGCTCTGCTCTGCACCCCATTGTCACTGGGGCATCAGGCCAGCCATGTTCCCTCCAATGCCTTTCTCTCAGCCCACCTCAGAACACCCCAAGGTCCAGGAAGTGTTGCAACAAGAAGGGTTCAGGATGAGATTGTTCTGGTACTGAATCTGAGAATGCATGGGTAACAGGAGTGATCCGCAGTTCTCCAGGAACATAATCTCCTTCTTAAAAGAAAGGCAATATTCTAGCCCTCCAGGAAAACACAGAATCCCACAGAAACACTGAGCCTTTATCCTCACGCAGGCTTCTATCAGGAACTAGCTGTAAGGATAAGTATCAAGGTACCAGAATGGAGTGACAGTACCCAGACCTGCACTAGGACCTTCAGAATGGTCACTGTGAGTTTTGTCTTTGTAGACAACTGAGCTGACACGGTCAAAAAGGCAAAGGGCCTCTTTGCACCCGCCCTGAGCTCAGGCCAAATACCACATGGTCCAGCCCCCCCCATGAAAGACGATGGCACAGACCTGTGGAATCTTGTGAAGATGGGACTGTGATGGGCTTCCCCAGAAAAAAATAAGGCACGCTGAAGGAGGACCTAAGAGAAAAAAGGCAAATAAAAACGCCAAAAAGAGGGAAGCACCTAAGGTTAAAAATCCCATTTACAAGCATCGGGGAAGGGGAGGAATCAAAGGGAAAGAGATATTTGATGTGGTGAAGTAAAACAAAAGCCAGAGAAAGCACAGACTGAGGGAACAAATGAGCAAAGACAGCAGAAAAAAACTACATGCTATCTGTGAAATAAAATAACAAGGAAAAGTAGATGAACTATCGCAACTCTCTCTGTTATTATCTGTCTCAGTTACCATAACCACAGGACCTGAGAGGTGCACAATCATCAACGTATTTAACCTCACAAAGACTCTGGAAAATACTATTAGCCCCATTTTACAGGTGGGGAATTAAGGCACCAAGAGACAAGGCAACTGTCCCGAAGGTGACTGGCAGTACATGGTACTGAAAGGAACCTGTGCCTTTCAAGTTCCAGCATGACCTGTCACTTCTAGTTGCTAAAAAGGGTCCAGATATTACAAAATGACCTGTCCTGAGAGGTTTGAATGCATCATACTTTAACTGAACCTGTGGCTATTGGATTGCAGGACATCTCACATTTGAATTCACATTCAGCCCTAATTAAAGTCTGGAGGTTGCAAACAGCACCCCTGCTGAAGTACTAGCCACTTCTTGCATACACACAACCCTTTCTGCTTGACACCCACTAGGCTGCTGTATTTGGCTCCCAATACGCTAGCCCCATATGTTCACAAGCTTCCCTTGGTCTGAGTAGACTGCAGCATCATCTCTCTCCATGACTTATTTTGCCACACTTGCTAAGAGTGGACTGTCTATACCCCCCGTACAGAAACGGGACTCCACAGTCCCATGGACCTTGGCTGACTGCTCAGCTTCACCAGTGGCTTAAGTACATCCTCTCCCACAGTTCCAGTTTTACGGATGCTCTAGGGTGGAGATCACAGGTTCAGTGAGCCACCTGTGGGTCCCTGAGCGTTCCCTTCAGGCTCCCTGGCAATCTCCTCTAGGGAGCCAGGTGTGCTCCGGGGACTGCTGGATGGCCCCAGTATCGTGGCCAAATCAGGGGCGCCAGGGTTGCCCCTATCCTCCCACCACAACCCCATGAGCCAGAAGCAGCCCAACAGCTGTGTCGTGGCCCCTAGCACTGGCAGTGGCGCACACTCCCTCCATCCCTCCCTCCGCTGGTGGGGTGGAGCAGCGCTGTCCTACCTACCCCCAGCCAGCCGTACCTCCCAAGAGCAGCCAGCGGAGAGCTGCGGCTTGCAGAGGCGGGGCCCCTGGAATGGCCCACGCCGCGGAGTTCAGCCTGCTTCAACTCGGCCACTCCAGGCCTGAACAGAGGCTGCCTCACCCCAGGCCCTGGATTAGGCCTGTTCAGCTGTGGGGTGGCGGGCTCGAAGGGGCCTGAACGCCACGGAGTGGGCCATTCCAGGGCCCCGCCTCCCCAGGCTGCAGCTCTTCACCAGCCATTCTTGGGAGGGACAGCGGGCTAGGGGTAGGCAGGGCAGTCCTGCTCCACCCCGCCAGCAGAGGGAGGGATGGAGGGAGTGCACGCCACCCGGACACACCCCCGCCAGCACTAATGGCCATGGCGCAGCTGCTGAGTCGGCTCAGGCTCATGCAGTTGTGGTGGGAGGGTGGTGAGAAATGGCTCTTCTGCTCTTTTGGGTTGCCAACCCCTGCTTTAGGTTTACAGTTTAGCACTTCAGAGACACATGTGAAGCAAGCAGCCACACATACAGGTTTTACAAAGGTTTCTAAACACATTACTCTTTCCTCAGCTAGCACAGACGCTATATAGGTACACACAAACATAGTAAATATGCCTACATGCATGTCCCTCTCTCAATTTCCTCATGATTCTGAAGTATTCTTTGGGCTTCAGTCAAAGGTCTCATGAGGTCCCTTCCAACCCTTTGATTCTGTGTTTCTAAGGTATTCAGGATTATAGATTTGGAAGGGACCTAATGAGGGTTTCTATTTCAGTCCCCTGAATGTATAGCAGGAGCAAACATTAACTAGATCATCCCTGAGAGGTGTTGTCTAATCTTCTCTTAAAACTCTCCAGTGATAGACTCCACATTGCCCCTATACAATTTACTCGAGAGTTTAACTACTCTGTTAGTTAGAAGGTTTCTTCCTAATGCCCAACCTAAACTGCCCTTGCTGCAATTTACGTCCATTGCTTCTCGTCCTAGCCTCAGAGGTTAAAAAGAACAATTCTCCTGCCATCTTGCAACATCTTTATATGTACTTGTAAACTTATCTTGTTCCCTCCTCAGTCTTCAGTTGTTCACACTAAAGAAACTTTTTTTTTTTCATTTTTCCCTCATAGGTCATATTTTCTAGACCTTAAATCATTTTTGTTTCTTGTTGCTAGACTTTCTCCAGTTTGTCCACATCTGTCCTGAAATGTTATGCCTGGAACAGAACACAATATGCCAGCTCAGGTCTAATCAGAGTGGAGGAAAGCACAAGAATAATTTATCATGTCTTGCATACAATGCTCTTGCTAATACTTCCCAGAATGATGTTTGATTTTTTTTCTTTGCAGTAATCTTGCAATGTTCATTCACATTTAACTTGTGTTCTACTATGCTATGCAGAGCCCTTTTTGCAGTGCTCTTTCCCAGTGAATTACTTCACATTTTCTACATGTGCAACTGATTTTTCCTTCCTAAGTGGAGCACTTTGCATGTGAATTTCATCCTATTTACTTCAGACCATTTTTTCAGTTTGTTCTGATCATTTGATTTTTAATCCTCTACCAAAAAGAACGTGCAAGCCCTCCCAGTTTGGTATCATTCACAAACTTTACACATGTACTCTCTATGCAATTACCGAAATCATTAATAAAACTATCGAACAGCACTGGACCCAGAAATTATCCCTCAATGACTCAATGCCTCTCCAACTTGACTATGAACTGCTGATAACTACCCTGGGAACAATTTTCCAACCAGTTGTGTACAACTTGTAGTAGTTCCATCTGAGTTGTGTTTCCCTAGTTTATTTTAAGAGAAGCTCATGTGAGACAGTACCAAAAGCTTCAGTAAAGTTGGAATATACCACATTACTTCCCACCTATTCACAAGGCTTGTTAGTTTGTCAAAGACAGCTATCAGGTTGGTTTGACATGATCTGCTCTCCACAATTCCATGCTGCCGGTTACTTGTCATTGTCTAGGTCAATAGTCCCCAAACTGTGAGGCTCCGACACACCCGTTACCTGGTCTGCACTCCCCCCCCAAGAAGCTGCAATCAAAACTAGGGTCAGGAATGCAGCCAAAGGGGTATTTGAGACCCATGGCGGTGTCTGGAGATGTAATCACAGGGCCTGAGACCATGGCTGTGAATAAGGCCATGAACAGGGGCCTAGGGCCAGGAACAGGCCATAGTTTCTGAGGCCAGAAGTGACACTGGGTACTAGGAGTTGCTACTAGCTAGGAGCAGGGCATGGGGAACAGGCAAGGCCTTAGCTAGGAGCAGGATCCAAGTGCGGGACATGGCCAGTGCATGGGACCCTGGGCTACAGCTAAGGGCTGAGGCTGGAGTTACAGCTAGGGGGAGCTGGGCCAGAGCAAAGATGGGGCCACAGTGGGGCTGGATGGCATTTCCTCTCCTTTCCTTTGTGGATTGGCACAAGTCCTGCTGCACCTCCAACACCCCCCATAGGTTCTTCCATGCCCCCTAAGTGGGGGCCAGGGGTGCATCCTACAGTTATAGGTGTTTGCAAACATGCCTTAATTATTTGCTCCACTATCCTCCCAGGTAGAGAAGTTAAACTGACTTATCTGTAATCCCCCGCATTGTCCTTATTTCCCTTTTTATACATTGGCACTATATTTGCACTTTTCTAATCCTCTGGACTCTCTTCCCTCTTCCATGACTCTTTGGAAGTAATCACAAATGGCTCAGATATCTTCTGTCAGCTCCTTGGTATTCTAGGATGTATTTCATCACCTGGAGACATCTAACATATGTAAGAGCTTTTTAACTCTTTATTCCCCTATTTTAGTCTCATACAGTCTCATTTTCACTGGCATTCATTATGTTAGATACCTAATTGCTACTAAACTTTCCAGTGAAAACTGAAACAAAAGAAGTCATTTAGCACATCTGCCATTCCACATTTTTTTAATTCCCCCCCCCCATCCCCTTAAATAAGCAGCTTACCCTGGCCTTAGTCTTCCCCTTGCTTCGAATATATTCATAGAAGATTTTCTTGTTTCTCTTTATGTCTCAAGCTCAATGGTTCTCAAAGTATTTTCCATTGTGGGCCACATACGAAACTCACAATGTGTTATGTGGACCACATCCAATACCAGCAGCTTTGAGAAAGTCACATGAACCACAGCTGTGTGTGACTAGACTGCAAAAGCCCACAGGTCGAGCACCAATGCTCTAGGTAATTTAACCTCATTTTGTGCCTTGGGCTTTTTAATTTTGTCCTGTCATGCTTGTTACTTGTTTTTCATTCTTTCAATTTGACCTAGTTCTCTCTTTTATAGGGCTCTTCTTCAGAATTTCAGATCACTGAAGAGCTCCAGATTAAGCTAGGGTAGTCTCATGCCATAATGCTTATCTGTCCTACACAGTAGAATAGTTTGCTTTTGTGCCTTTAATAACAGCTCTCTGAAAAACTGCCAATTCTTTTGAATTGTTTATTCCTTTTAATTTGCTTCCTTTGGGATCCTACCTACCAGCAACCTGAGTTTCTTAAAGTTTGCCTTCTTGAAATCCACTAGCTTGAGTGTGTTGTTTGTTTTCCCTCCAACTATTCTTTAGATTCATGAGCTCTAGCATTTCATGATCACTTTCATTCAAGCTACCTTTCATTTTCAAGTCCCAAATACTTCCTCCCTATTTGTTAAAATCTAATCTAGAACAGGCTCTCACTTAATATCTTTTGCCAGCTTCTGAAATAAAAAAACTGTCTCCAATACATTCCAAGAACTTGTTGGATAATCCATCCCCTCCTGTGTTATTTTCTCAACACATGTGTGGGTAAATGAAATCTTTGATCATCATCAAGTCCCATGAGCCTGCCCCCACCCTCCTGCATATGATTTCTCCTAAAAAACATGGTATGTCTCTAGTCTTCTCCATCTTTCTCCTTCCCAACCTGAATTTTTTCATAAAAGGTAAAATGGTTGGTAAGAGCCTCTCTCTCATATAACTTCCACTATGCTCGTGTCAGCTGACTCCCCAATCATCCTCATCAGGTGATCAAAGTCCCCCACCAGGTGATCTGTTGATTAGGTACTACCTCTTATAGTTGAGCCTTGAAAAACAGGTTCTCTCTACATAATAGCCATTTCTTTTTTTGTCCCAAGAGGTTTCAGATAAAAGAACCATTATTTCCATCTTGGACTAAAATGCCAAGTGTTGGTGGTACATGGCTAACAATGGAGGGTCATTCAACTTTGATAAAGGATTCAGAAAAATAGATAACCAATATCACAATCAAATTGGCATATACAGCTTCATAGTGACACATACAGCATATACAGAGAATTCATAATCTCACACAGAAGTCATAATAGATCCTCCAAATCATCAGAGCTATCTTATATAGGTTAATTTCTGTTGTACAGTACAGACATATGGTCAATTTCACCCCAAATAATATAGGCTGATAAACAAACCACAAAACTATTGACTTGCTCATTAACATTATGTTAGCAATTTGTGTTTAAATACTTTATCTATTCCTTCTAAACTTTAGCAATGTTTTCCATGCTGTGTTCTCTAGCTTTTGATTGAAGTCTGTGGTTTTCCACCTTCACTGCCATTGGCTCTTGTGCCAGCTTGCGCACATACAACTACGCATATACTGCAATCACACCTCTGACTGTAGTGTGGACATACCCCCCATTTAGGAAGAAGAAACAAAGGCCTAGAGAGATGGAGTGATGAACCCAAAGTCACACAGAAGGTCAGTAGCAGACCAAAGGACTTAGCACAAAGCACCTGTTTCCTATACCCAATCTACTGGTTTGTCCAAACTACAACCTGCGGACCAGACTCTGGCCCACCATGGGCTGTCATCCAGCCCTCAGAGTGCCCTGAGCCACAGCATACTCCTGGGAGCTGGGACCTTTTTAAATTTTCCACTGTCTGTTTGCCCAGGCCTGTGGCCTAAGGTGGGAAGAACCTAGCCAGAGAAAGGATTCCAGTGGGTGGATTCCACCATTTGAGCACCAGCAAGGTGAGATTTGGAGGGGAAGTAGCAGGGGGTATCAGGATGTGGTGTGGTTCAGGGCTGGTGAAGGGAGTTTGGGCTTCAGCAAGGTGCAACGCTGGCAGGGTGGAGAGAGAAGATCAAGAGCTGGCAAGGTGCAGTGCTATGGGGTAGGGAAGGGGAGCCAGCAGAGTGGGAGGCAGAAGCTCAGGAATCAGTGATGTATGGGGCCAGGGGAAAGGAGAGCCAGCAAAGTGTAGGGTCAGGCTGGGGCATCACTACTCCAGGGAAGCACCTAGGGCACCGTCCCAGGCCGCGCCCCGAGCCAGGAAGCCACGACCCCTGACCGCAGACCATGCCCTCAGCCAGGGATGGGGCCAGAAGCGGCCACGAGCAGCTGAGCCCTGGATCCCCAGCCAGGGACTGGGCCAGGAGTGGTCTCCGCAGCCACGGGCAACTGAGCCCCAGATCCCTGGCTGGGGACTGGGCCAGGAGCAGTCTCCGTGGCTGCGGGCAACTGAGCCCTGGGTCCTAAGCTGGGGACGGGACTGCAGTGGCCGCGGGCAGCCGGGCCCTGGATCCCCAGCCCAGGACGGGGCCAGGAGCAACCTCAGTGGCCGTGGGCAGCTAAGCCCCGGATCTCTGGTCGGGGACAGGGCTGCCATGGCCACGGGTGGCTGGGCCTGGGATCTCTGGCCCGACTGGGCTGGAGAACGGGAGAGGCAGGCCCCACCAGACCTGGGGCACTGGCATAGGGATTTGGGGCACGTGCCCCCTGTGCCCAGTGGCAGCGATGCCCCTGGGGTCAGGGAAGGAGCTCAGGAGATGGGGAGGTGCTGGGCTGAAGAAGGGAAATGGCAGGGATCCTGCCACTCAGATGCGCTGCTCCCATACTACCCCTGTCCTCCTTACCATAGCTCTCCTCCCATGCCACACTACCCTGCCACACCACCCTTGCCCTCTTTACCATCCCTCCTTTGCCCTGCCATGCTCCCCATACTGTCCCTTGACACTTCACATGGTCATCGCTGCCCTCCCACCACCTGTGCACACACCGCTTCTTGAAAAAAAATAAAGGGAAGTTGTCTTCAAGTTTTCGCAGAACATGGTTTAATTAACAAGTGAAAACTTGTGTACATTTGTGAAAGTGACACTTATCTAAGGGTTGTTATAGGGAGGCTGGCTATTATTTGAGAATTGTATGTATGTATGAAATGTAAGTTTCTGCTTTTACAGAACCAAACTGAGTTTGTAAACTGGTGTTTTACTGTTTTAATTTTACTAATAATAAAATGAATTTCTATGCCTTATCTGTCCCAAATTTGCTCACCATCCCCTTACCAGCTGAGTGGAAAAAGAATTGCAAGTATTCCTTTGCCCAAAATGGTTGGCCACCCCTAACTAAGTTAAGTGTTTTTTGGTAGCCAGGAAACCATGCCAGAAATGAAACGTGTGTGTATTTTGGGGGTATTTCTGTTGTGACTGTCATTTTCTATCACCTGGAGCCTGGAAGACAAGGATAAAATTGATGAAGTTACAGCAGCAAAAATATACAAGTGAAAGGAAAAAGAATTATCTTCTGTTTTGTGGTTGATATTTTTTTCTTTTCTGTTTTGCCTTGGTTCTGCTGTACAAAATGACTAGATTTTTGCTTTGTAAATATTCTATGCCATACTGATTTTCTTCTATCTGCAAAAGGCAAGTTTTAATTAAGTGGAAAATAAAAAGGATACAAAAATGTGAGCACGGTGATTGGTTTTTTTTTTCTGGCTTGGTTTGGTTTTTTTTGTTTCCACTGAAAAGTTACACTTCTTTCTTGGCTTTCCTGCCTTTGGGTATACTCACCATTTTGCATTACCACACGTCTCCTTTCATTTATGTTCTACTTCATATTTTCCTGCCCCCATCGAACACACAGAGAATAAGTGATGATGTGTACTCAAAGTCATCAATAGCTGGAGTTTTTTATTAACGAATCAGAGAACATCAAGATACCAACAAGTAGTTGCAAGTAGCGTACACTTGCGATTTACTGAGTCATGACATCCATATCTTAGCCATCCTCTGTTTTAATAGGATTCCTTTATTTGGTCCTATGGCATGCCTTCTGTCTAACATTCCAGCAGCAATCATTGCAAATGAGAATACACTGTCATACAGATTTATAATTTTGCATTCTACATGATTTCTATCATGCATAAAACAATGTGGGATGCTTTCCCTTAAAAAATAAGTTTTGTCCTGTATTTTTCATACAACTGTTCTTAAACTATTTATTGAAATACGTGTGGGTACCCCATCTCGTTCATTCATAATATGTTAAGGTAGCTTCCATTGAAAATAGCATTGCACTGTTTCTGTTGCTGGGGTTTGAACTTGAATGAGCAGAACCTCACCTTGGACCCTAGTTCCTTAGATTATGGCCCAGGCATAGTCATCTGGGTCAACAACATCAGCTAAACCCAGTGTGGTGCAGCTGAATGATAAAACACAAAGCCTCGCATTCAAAAGGGACTGAGCTTTATATGCTAGTCACAGCTACAGCAGCTGTGACTAAATACTTTTCAGCCCCAATTCTTTGTCAAAACACAGCACAGTGAAATCTAACACTGAAATAAAAAGTACAGTAGATGCTTGTTTGCAGCAAAACCTTGCAAGAGAAACTGCTGTGTATGATGACAAATTCCAAAGGAGTAGCTGTTAGTCTAGTTCAGCAAAAAAACAAGGTGTCTAGTGGCACTTTTAGAGAATAACAAATTAATTTATCGCATGTTTGCATGTAAGACAATCCCACTTTGTCTCTATCTTCAAGCATCTGATGAGTGGGATTTTTCTCCCATGAAAGCTCAGGCAATAAATACATTTGCTATTCTTTAAAAGCACCACTGAACGCCTTGTTTGTTTTGCTGTGGATGAGTAAGATTCCTCATGAAACATTTTTCCCTGCTGTGAATTGTCCACTCACCAAGAGTGGCACCACGTATGAGCAACATTTGGAATGCCACATACAGGACTGGTTGTGGGTATGTAGACTGTGGGCCGGGGATGTAAGGGCATTGCTCCTATCCCTACTACATCTTTCCTCCTAACCTTGGCTCTTCAGTGCAGCTCCAGGGCACGCAGCCTCACTCACCTGCCCGGCCATGAAGCATGTCTATGAAGCATATGTGTAAGGAGGAGTTTGGGGGCGGGTCTGGAAGCAGCAGAGATGCAGCTGAAGTTGGGGGTGAAGTGGTTGCTGCCATCTCGTTTCATCTCAACATGGCTGCCCTACCCCTCTAAAACATTCTTAATTTTTCATACGGTTTTGATCAGCTGACACTCCCCATAACAGCATCAGCTGGTTAGAAGTAACATAGCAACAGGGCTAAATGACAATATCATCTTACTAGCTCACAGACAAAACCCAGGAAGGCTGAAAGCTCTGGTTACCAAAATATCGACTCCCATCCCAAGCTGACTCCTTGTGGGCTAGTTCTCACAACCTCTTGTGCGTCCAAAATAACTAACTATAAAATTAGACCAAACTGTAGGTGTAAAAAGCAAATTGTTGGAGGTGGGAAACAGGGACCAGCTTCTCAGGCCTCAAAGCAGAGCTGTGTCTAAGGTGGACTCCATGCAGTGTGGGTAAATTGGGCAGGAAAAGGTTAGCTGTATGCCACTTTTGCAGCCTTTGAGTTCTGGGACAAGCTGGTCTCTGACACACGTTAGAATTGCCCACAAGCTGCTGTGCTATTTCTGTGCCACCCAGGGATTCTGCTTCCATCAGAGGAATTCATCTGTAGAAAATTAAGCCACCTTTCCAGCTGATTTATGCCACTGGAGCAAAGTAAAATAACCAAAATGGAAATAAGAATCAGACCCCTCATATAGCCTAAAAGCACCCTCTTACAGAGGAGGAGGTTCCTCTGATGCTATGGTTGAGTTACAGAAACAGAAAGGCATTTCTGCTTGAGTACTTCACCTCTTACAAAACTCTGATTCTCCCAGCTACCACTCTGTGCTACTTATTAGAGAAGCGCTTAGGAAATAACATGCTTTCTATTTTAGTTTAACATTTTCATTACCTTCTGGACTGAACTGGAAGCACAAGTTAGAATAGCTTTCACACTCAATTTTCTTTAAGCACGACCATGCATTTCAATTGTTTACAATAATGAGTGTACAATCCAGTGGAACATTTGAATGCTTTAATGCTGCAATTTTAGTTTCCACATCTAAAATTATAATGTAATTTCTGCTATGCATACCACTGCTGGGGAAATGTTTTCTTACAACTTTGAGCATATGCAAATTGAAAGTCAACCGCTTGACGGTGAGCAGATTGCCTTAGTGCATTATTAACATGCTTAGATTTTTCTCCCCTGGTACTATTAAACCACATCTAAGGTGAAGTGACTAATGACACGAGAACATAGTACTTGCAGATCCACGTGACAAACCTAATCATCTGAAAGCTGGGTATCCTGCTGCATAGGCACTCTCTAGCTCCATTATGTCTTCAACAACTTTTCATTTGCTCTGTGGAAATTGTATTTACTTGCCACACACTGAGTCAATATTAAAGTTCAATGAAATAACATTTCTAAGCAAATGAATTTGGCATTTATTCAGTCAAACTCTTTCTTGGCATAGGTCAGATAATCAAGTCCCTTTTTGTAAAAATAAATATCTACTCATCTGAAATTAAATTACACTGATGGCTAAAGGATTAAGGCCTCATTCTCAGTGAAATCCAGTGGGAATTGGGTGCCTATTTTCTTCAGGCCCCTGTGAAAATCCTAGTCATTATTATGAATATATTCAAGGAACAATAAGTTAATGAAGCACTGCATGTGAAAAATCTTCCCGTAGTCCTTACAAAAGAGCATCTAAAAGATCCAGCATGACACCTCTGGGGACTGTAGGGCTCCGAGACTGCTAAATATCCTCAGGGCAAGTTTAGTAAATAGCACCTATCACGGGATAGGTATGCTATGTAGCATAGACTATCCTCCCTAAGAGCAATTGTTTTATATAGCACTGACCTAGCCTCCGTCGAGCAGGTACACGATATAGCAGTGGTTCCCAATGTTTTTGGCTTGAGGCCCACAAATACAATTTTTACAACCCTGAAGGGCCATCAGCCTCTGGCAGTAGCCTCCCCTGCCACGCCACTGCAATAGGAGGGAAGGAGTTTGCAAGGCAAAGGATCACCTGTCCCCTGGACTGCAGCAGGGGAAATAGTGTGCTCCATTTTGGTCCCTAGGCAGTGGCTCCTTTCTGTAACCAAGGGGACAGGATATCAGGGATCCCCTGCCCTCCTGACTCCAACAGAGACACAGCAACCAAAGACCCAGGCAAAGCGCTTTGCTGCGTTCCCTGCTACAGTCAGAGGGAGGGAAGTGCTGATCTTCCACATCCTTGGCTGCAGCAAGGAGATTGCATTGCTAACGCACTCTGCCTGGGCACTTAGGCAAAGGGTATGTCTAGATCAGGGGTCAGCAACCCAAAAGATAAGAAGAGCAATTTTAAAAATTTTTTTCAGTAACCAAGTGGGTTGAGAACTGAAAGGGGTGTTGCCTGCTAGTTAAGAAACTGAATAAAAGACCAGAGATGCATATTGATTTTTAATAACAAAAATGATGTATATATAAATTAATTGTTGGCATCAGTAAACATTTTAATAATGCATGATGTGTTTTAATGACAGTTCGCTTTTTAAACCATACAGCTTTTAGATCTTTACCGATGACACATTGGAGGATGAAAGCTTTGTTGAAGTAAATCATCAATTTGAAGTTACTTTTAGTTAACATTTAGCAATAAAAGTCAGCTCTAATTCTTGGGAGGGAACAAGGGAGAAGAGAGGAAGAACAATGACTTTCAGTACTGGAAAAAAATACAAAACGTCATGGTCCTACACAAAGTACTCATTTAATTTTAGCTGTATCAGTGTAATTCTTAATCTAATAGTCAGTGATTTTCGAAAAAACCTGAAGGTCCTCTCAAACAAAAAGTAATTAAAATATATTATTTATTTGATATAAAGAGGTCTTTGGGTACACAGAGAACTGAAACAAAGCATTTGGCAATAACTCTAGTGTCCTGTCTCTGCCTTGGCCCGGAACCAGATGTACAAGAAAAAGATGTCAGCAGTACGTCAAGACACAGATGTGGGGTATGTCATGCTTTTTTTTTTTTTTTTGCTGGACTAGACTAACACGGCTGCCCCTTTGGAAATGTCATGCTAGGCCTGAGCACTTCCATCTTCCTAATCACTCAATGACTGATTTGTTAACGATTGTCATTAGAGATGTAGCTGGGACATCAAGACTTCAAAGAGAAACAGCTGAACTCGAATTAATATGCAAGCTAAATTCTGTGAAACCAGGACTTAATCGAGACTATCGGTTCTTTTCCCATTACAAATGTAATTTGACTTCAGGCTTCCCATGGTTTGAACCTGAAAACTGCTCTGATTTGCTGTTACTGTATGACCAGGTCCTATGTTTTACACCCCCATGCATTTGGTTTCATTCCTTTCTCTAAGTTCACCCATCTTCAAAGCATCTGAGGAAGTGGGATCTTCTCCCATGAAAGCTCATGCAAAAAATAAATCTGTTAGTCTTAAAGTGCCACACAACTCCTTGTTGTCTTTTTACTGAGAAAGCCAAGCCATCTTCTAAAATACATAACCCAAATCTAACCTTTAAAGACATGTTATAGGAAAATACAATGGTAGTGTTACAATTAGGTTAGGGCTTTGATATGCATGTGTATCAGTAGTGCTTTCTTGATCATGTTTACACATATCCTGTTAGACGTTAGCAAGGTGAATGAACTGCTTCCCTATCTGTCACAATCGTTCTGTTGGAAGGGGTCAAGAGAGAACATTAACAGCTAAATGGACCTTTGATGTACCAATGTAAACTGTCTTTTAATGGTGCTAATGCAACTAATTACTTGTGGTGCCCAGAAGGTGAAGGTTTTACTTCAAAGAGTCATGTGGCACTGGAAGACTAACAGATTTATTTTTTGCATGAGCTTTCGTGGGAGAAAATCGCACTTCGTCAGATGCTTCGAAGATGGGTGAACTTACAGCTGCAAGTTTCAAGCATCTGAAGAAGTGGGCTTTTCTCCCACGAAAGCTCATGCGAAAAATAAATCTGTTAGTCTTCAAGTGCCACACGACTCCTTGTTTTTTTGCTGGACTAGACTAACACGGCTATCCCTTTGCAAAGTCATTTCAAAGGACAGTATACATTACTATTCTCCACTTAAGAAAGTACCTGGGAACTGTCATCAAAGCCCATAAGAAGAAATGAGCTACAAACGTCCATCTGTCCAAGCTTCTCAGGAAAAGTTCGGGTCATAGGATTGAGATCCCAGCCAGCACTGGCCTGGAAACCGCCCTGCCAGTTCTCAGGGGAGAATGAGGGTAAACTCCACACCTGGCCTATTTGGTCTTCGTTCCTTTAAACTGGATTTCTAACAACTGAAGCTGTGAAACAAGGACTTAAACCCATCTAGGTATTGGATTTATGTCTAAGACCTGCAATTTCCAAATTCTTCAAGAACTTATCTTCTATGGACTCAAAATCATTTGTATGTATGTGATCCACTTTGACCCTATAACATCTTTCATTTTGTTTCTTTTATATTAAACCTTTTGTTTTAGTTACTAAAGAATTGGCTGGCAGCATGGTAATTTGGGTAAGATCCAAGCCTATATTGTTCTGGGTGATGTGGTTGGCCCTTTGGGGTCAGGGGAACCTATTTCTTTAAGAGACCTAGTGGCTGTGCTGGGGACCAGTGACTGGAATGCAGTAAAGGGGGCTGAGTATGTTTTATGGTGGCTTCTTGATATCCAGTGTGGAGGATCAGAAGCATTGTTTGTGACTGTGGAGTTTATGTCCAGGTAACCCACTAGTTCTGGAAGAATCTGCTCTCCTCTTTGCAGCTTGCCCTGATCTTTACATATTCAGGTGGTTATCCCAGGAGGTCTGGGTCACATTGGCATAGTCTTGGCAGGATCCACAAAGCCAGAACATTTGAGTGTTGGATCAGGACGCCATGTTATTCCTAAATTTTAAAAGTTGATTGAGAGTGTTAAAGGTTAAAGTTAGTCAGGATGACTAAACTACAATCAGATGAAGCAATCAAATTGAAAGACCAGAAGAATAGACAGCAATCTCAATTTGAGAAAGAAATGGCAAAACTGTACTTGTACGAGCAACAAAAAATTCAGGAGATGGAGGAAAGAACTTGTCAGAGACAGACAGAGGAGCTTCAGTGGAGAGAAACTACTGAAGAGAGAGCCCAGAAATGCAGAGAGGCTATGGAGAAGGAATTCCAGGAACAGATAGAGACTTTTGAAAAGAGACCCCAAGAGCAGACATATAAAAGAAGTTGGAAATTATGGCAAGAATGGCCAAGCATAACCCTGAGATCCAAATTAAAATGGAGCAATTGCGTCTTGAGAGTCTTTGGGAGGAACTCTTTTCAAGGTCTGGTATGACTGATATTAACAAGATAGATGTTTGTAACCGAATGAATGCCTTAATTAAGCCTCAAAAAGAATATGAATGTAAATTTGCTATTACCTGAAGTCAACAGGGAAACTTGGGAAATGGGGGTGTATTTTACAGAGTTGACTGTGATTAACCAGGAATGCTGTAACAAAGAAGAAAATGTCCCTAGCCTTAAGACTACAAAGAATAGCAGCTTGTCCATTCAAAAGGGAAGTTTAGCTGGTAAAGGAAAAACTGTCTTCAAATACTTGCCTGTTGGTAGTAATACTGTGTGTGATAAGAAGGACATCCCTCTCTCCCAGGGTATGTCCACAAACAATCAGAAGGTCCAGGATTGGGAGCAGAGAACTTTAAAAGGTTTGTCTAGAAAGGGCAGCAGTGTGTCTGCTGGTAAAGTTTGTCCCCAAGATACTGTCTGTGAATAACTGGGAGCAAAGAACTTTAAAATGTTTATCTCATAAAAGCAGCAGAGCGTCTGCTGGTAGAGCAGTGGCCTCTCAGGATTTGCCTGTTGGGCAAGAGATGGGTCTGGCTTCCGCTGAAACTCAGGAAGGGAATAGTCCTAAACCGGTGTCTGCTAGGGGTAATGACTTGCCCACTAAGGAAGCTACCCCAACTTCCAAAAGTTTGTCTGGAAATAGCCATGTGTGCTGGGACAAAGAGGAGGTGGCAGTTACAAAAGATTGGACTGGTGAGAATAGCAGTGTATCTGCTGGTAGTGAGTTTGTCTCTCAGGATTTGTCTGTTGTACCAGAAATGGTTCTGGTCTTAGCTGAGACACAGGGAGGGAAATTTCTTGAGTCTGGGTATGATGGGGGTAATGACTTGCCTATGGAGGAAGCTAGCCCAGCCTCCAAAAGTTTGTCTGGAAATAGCCATGGGTGCTGGGACAATGAGAAGGGGATTTCAAGCTTTTTGAATGTTAAGAATAGCAGTTCACCTGCTGAGGGAGATTCTGTCTCCAGTATTTCATCTGAGGAACAGACAAAAAATTGCCTCTCAGTCTATGCTGACTGAGGTGATGCCAGTTGTCTCAGAGTTAAATCTGGACTTAGCTGGAACCCAGCAAGGATCTGTTGGGGTTCAAGGGAGCATTGCCTTACAGAAAGTCTTCTCTGGCCACAGAAAAGGCAAAATTTCTGTGGAAAGGTATTTTTTTACTGGGGTCTGCCTCACAGGGAGTAGTCTCTTGATGGCTTTTGTGAACAATCTGCTGCAGTAGGAGGGTGTGGAAGTCTCGAATTGGACTTCACATATATTTTAAGGTAAGCAGATAAATAAAGGCGTGCAGGATCAGCCCCAAGGCTCTTATAGTACTCTCTAAGGGCTGATTCAAAAGCCACTGAAATGCATAGAAACTCACCCATTGACTTCAATGGACTTATGCTCTTGGTCTCTCTCTGCCCAGTGTTCTGGTTTACTCTGCTTTCTTCAAAACTGTGAACCAGTTTCTCTTCTCAGTGACCCAACTTTTATACTGGTCTAATTCTACCTGGTTCAATGGAATTAATCATGACTAACAACAGAATTAGCCCCTATGTATTTTAAGGACTTACTTAAAAAGAGTAACTTTGGACGATTGGTATAATTGTGACCAACAAGAGGGAGAATGACTTTCATTCTCATGCTCACTATAGGTTTAGAGATGCCTTTACTAGCAAAACTTACAAAACATGCAGATGTTCTAGCTTCCCCCAATTGTGAAAAGGCTCATTAATTGGTTTCTCAGAAAGTGGAGTTATATTATTGCTGGTGCAATGCAAAATAGAGTCCTACTGCACAGATAGGAGAAGCGAATGAAATATACTTTCTGCAGCAGCATCAGGAATCCAACCCCATCACCCCCTCCAAAACAAGACTGCAGTAATTTGCAGAAAAAACACAATCTCTCACCAGTTTGTCATAAATAGAATTTCAGCAATGTAAAGAAAGTTTTCCTTTATTAAAAAATAAGTTTTACTACATAAATTTAAGCAAGACATAAAGATGTCTATTATAATAAGAGTTAGTATTTTTGACATAGTTTAAGCAAGTTTTGCTTTCTTCTTTAGGTGATAAAAATTGCACCTAAATTTGTTTACATATATTTAATTTTTGCCTTCTTCCCATCACACTTTTTTCCCCCTTTTTAGTAACATGGGAGAATTTCTCTCTTGCAGGATTTGTAGGATCTAAGGTTTTTGCAGGTGGGAACAGGATAAGAATGAAAGGAACAATGGATGAGTGGCTGCAAATGGGTATTGCAGGGCAGAATGGAAGCAGAATTAAGAAAAGAGTGCCGTAGAGGACTCTCCTTTACTATATTCTAGTGTCCAGAACAATTTTTCCTACAATTGAATGGAAAAAGCTGTTAAAATAACTATTCAGTCACACCACAGCTGATAGCTACTTACATTCTGATGTTTAAGTAAAAACAAAATATTTAAGTAAAACTTTGATAATGGGCTAGGATTCCTCTGGGGTTTGGTACTGGGATAAAGAGCTGGTTGAGATCCAATCCAAGAGTGTAATGACTGATAATCAGAACCCTTTCTTAACTATTCTGGAGGCTGTGTGAAATGTCTTAGTAGTCTCAGTTCTGTTCTTGGTGGACTTGAATTTTTATAATTCCAAAGGGATAGCCATGTTAGTCTAGTTCAGCAAAACAAAGAGTCTGGTGGCACTTTTAAAGACTAACAATTTTATTTATTGCATGAGCTTTCGTGGGAGAAAATCCCACTTCATCAGATGCTTTGAAGATGGGGGAAACTTACAGAAAGCATCTTCAAAGCATCTGACAAAGTGGGATTTTTTCTCCCCCGAAAGCTCATGCAATAAATAAATTCATTTGTCTTTAAAAGTGTCACAGGATTCTTTCTTTGTTTGTTATGTCTTTTTATGGCATTCACTGAATCAGCAAAGCATAGCCATCTTCCTGGTACACGTGTTCATTTTTAAACCGTAAAATGTCTGAAATACTAAACGTTACATTCTGTATATATAAAAACCAGTAATGTATACACATAGTGCACGTTCACACACAGATTTATGATGATTCCAATGTTAATAGGTTATATTTATGTGAAACAAATGTTCCTTCTCACCCCACTCTACATAGGGTGCCATTGATTCTAATTACTGTGAGAGGGGACAATAATTTAGTCCCTTAATCAGGATCAGGTAAATCATGTAAAGGATGGAGACACACAATACCACTAACCTGCTCTGTGACTTTATGTGTTTCACCTCTCTTTGCTTTGCTTTTCCGAGGCCCCTTGTGTTTTCTATTTAGACTGTAACCACTTTGGAGGAAGAACCACTTCTAACCAGGAGCAAAATAGAGCCCTGATTTCAGAAGGAATATGTAAACTAGTGGTTCTCAACCATTTCGGCTTGATGGCCATGGATATAATTTTTACAATCCTGAAGGGCCACCAGTCTGTGCTAGCAGGCACCAATGTAGCCAGATAAAGGCTTCTTCCTTGTTGATCTCTTATTTGTCTGGCTGCAGCGCAGACACAGAGCATGGCCTGTCGCCCTGTGTGCTCCACCTGGGTTCCTAGGCAGTAGCTCCCTTTTGCTGCCAGAGGAAAATTAGTGCTCCCCTCCCTTTGACTCCAGAGCCAGGAGAGGGGAGATCTCCTATCCCTTTTGCTGCAGCAAGGAACCTGCACTGATCTTTTAGCCCACAGAAACACACACAGCTTGGCTCCTTAGGCAGTCTGCAGCCATCAGGAAGGGAGCTGTGGGCCTCTCTGAAAGCCCCAATAGGCAATTCTGGCCCATAGACTATAGGCTTGGAACCACTGCTCTAAACATAGCCATAGTAATAATAATAAAATAATAAAAATAAGAATAACTATTTGAAATATTTTTAGGAATTTTTCTTAAACACTAAATGGGCCACCTCAATTTTCAGCACAAGTCTTCCTCACATGCTATTTTCTGCTTTACATGGCTGCGTTTTCTTAGAAAGGTTAAAGTGTCTCGCAGATGTTAGTATGAAATATTGTGTTACTACAAAATAATAATCTCGATCACACACAGATCAAAAGCAATGTCCTGGATTCACAGAAGAAACTCACACAAAGTTTGTCATCATCAATGTTTACTGATTCTAGATTAAGTTTACAAAAAATCACAGCTCATAGATAAATATAACTGAGGAGGCAACTGAAAAAGGAACTTAAGAAGGGAACTGAGACAGCCACCACAGAGGCACTTTAGAAAATGCTACAATTAGATAAGGCACAAAAGAATCACGTGCACAGCATCCATATTCCTGTAAAGGGAAGTCACTTTTTTTTCAAGACACAGAGACAGACATTACTAACACTGTCCTCCATGTGACCACACGAGACAAACTATAAGCTGTGAAAACTTCACAGGCGGGGGGGGGGGGGGTTACTCTGAAACAAAATTACTTTGCTCTTTCACTTTTACTTGTCTTGGGGAGAGGGCTGCAGAATCAAGATGGAGCTGCTAGAAGGAATGTTACTCTGTTTAACACAGGTTTGGTATACTTCATGGACTTTGTAATGTACATTTTAACTGCACTGTTGGCTGTTGCCTAGAGGTACTACCACCACTTTTGCTGTGATTTCTTTCCGACTCACTTTTGAGTACAAATGTTCAAAGTCTGTTCCTCCTTGGGTGTAAATATTTGCTTTCATCTCAGAAAATTAAATGGTAAGTATTTGGGATCTTCAGAATTTCTGCCTTAGTTAACATCACTTTCCCACTTAGAAAATACCATGATTAGTTTAATGAAAGTCACTAGCTTCTCCAGCTTTCAGATCCTAATTCAGAAAAACACTTACTTAACCTTAAACACTTGGTTAAGAGCTATCGTGAATAGAATGCTTTCTTGTATCAAGGTCCATGTTGAGATGTAATGAACCAGTTACACAACTGTGAGAGTCCTGTGGCACCTTAAAGGCATTTTGTCAGTGGCTTGGAGCCCATGAAATCTTATGCTTGAAGAAATTTATTAGTCTTTAAGGTGCCACAGGACTCTCATTGTTTTCCCTGCACACAGATCAATACAGTTACAGAACTGATGTCTTGTGCTTCCTCTCACCATTCACTCTACTGTATTCTTGGGCAGCACATTATGACTGACTTCTAATATTATTACTACCAAATACTGTGGTTGCCATGAACAGATTTCATATCATATTTTGACACCAGTTACATTAGTAGAGAGTTACAGATACCATACAGAAACAAGTATATATCCTTTTAAAGCAGACCCCAAGACCATAAAAAATATACATGAGACTACAAATGAAGATCATCATACCTTATACAGTACATTTCACTGGATCAGTACAATGCAGGATTTCTCATGAGGCCATACTTCCCATTAGACATATCAATCAGTTAAGAATACTATACTGCGAATGAGTTTTCAAATCTGATCTCAAATTTCCTTCCTTTAACAGTCAGAATGAAATATAAAAAGGCAAGTTAGTGATAAGTTCCTTCCAAGCTTGTAAAGGGGGATGGATTCTGTAACCATATCTGTTAAATGTATTTATGAGATCATGATATGCTTACCTACAGAATGTCATTCTTTATTTTCTCATTAAAGTATTTACTAAACAAACAGACAACTGGCTGCCTTTATTTCTTTAATCCCATAATAGGCTGCAAAACTTATTCAGAACAAAAAGGGGCAATTAATACATTATAAAAGTCTGAGAGCTCTGAGTACAAAATAAGAAACTCAAAGAACTATGTAAAAAGTCAGCTATTTTTTCAAAAACATTTCATTCAGAACACCATAAATCTGCAAAACAGGGCTGAAAATCTCATGAGACCTAGTTTTATCATGAGATAGTAAGGGCTTCTTTCTTTTTGTTTGGCCAGAAAGATCAGGCAAATTGCTTTTCTTCTAGTATTTCCATTTCTACTCACCATTGGAACCAATTTAGAAACAGTGAATAGTAATTCTTTTTAAAAAGTTAATTATGCTCATGAAAATTCAGAGCTGGGTTGAACTGCTGGTGATGGCTCAGACCAGTTCTAATTTCATACAAGTCAGTTCTCCCTCTCTTGATTGTTTCTATTAGACACATCACACACTGGTTTGACTGGAGAACGTTTAGCAGAAGCATGAGGAAAAAGTTGGATAAAATTCTGGACATGAAAAAAAGCTATTTCACTTGTACCCCAAACACTTTTGTCAAGAAAATCACTCATCCCTATTAAGGATGACTGTCTCTGTCAAGCACTTTGAGATCCACTGATGAAAAGAATGGGGCACTGCTATTACTATTCCACACACAGCAGTATGCTGTGTATTAAGTTTTAAAACTTACAAAAATCAGGCCAGGATTTTTAAAAATGGGTGCCTACAGTCAGGCTTGTCTGTCTGTAAGTTAGGCCCCTACTTAAGTGATCTTATTTTCAAAAGTGCTGAGCATCCAACGACTCCTTTAAAAAAAACCAAAAAACAAAACAAAAAAAACCCTTAACCTTCAGTTACTAATAAGTTTAGTTAACAAAGTAAAACTGTATTTAGCCTCATTCAAAATGTATAACATTGAAGAGAAGGTGCTTTAAATTAAACTGCTTTCACTGATAGAATTTTCTCTTCTATCTCCTGTGTCTGCAAGGCTCACACTCCTACACTGCCGTCCTTTTTAGGGGGGGGGAAAAAATCTTCCCGCGAGCCTGAAGTGGACTGCCAGCTTTAGGGTAGGAGAAAGCGAGAGACTGTGATATGACTAAATGCTTAAGAGGTACTGAAAAAGACTTTAGTTGCCACAGTCTCCTGAAACACAACAGACTTATGAATAGACAGCCCTTAAAAAAAAAGCAAAGAAGAACCAGCCAGACAGCCTGCCTGCTCACTGATCTGTTGTTCTGGCTGCAGTAGGGAAATTGCACACATCCTGTAGCCCTGTGCACTCTGAGTCCCTAGGCAGAGGCTCCTTTCCGTAGTCAGGGGGATGGAAGATCAGTACTCCCTTCCCTCTGGCTCCAGCAGGGATGTGGAGTGGAAGCTGTGCTTTCCAGGGAGTCAGACTGTCGAGAATGGAAGAATTGGTCAGCGTGCCCAAGTAAAGCAGATCCCAGGGGCCCACTACTACATGGGGCTCTTTGCCCTGGCAGCTCTGGAGAGTGGAGCAGGCCAGCCCAGAGGCTAGCTCTGAGCTCCACTCCTGCCCTGGCCCTGCGTCGGCTGGTCTGCCCCCAGGAATGGGGTAGGCCAGCTCGGGGGTGAGGTTCTGAGCTCCCGCACTGCCCCAGTGACAGGGCGGGCCAGCCATAGCCTGGCTGATCGGCCCCCAGGGATGGCAGGGCTGATGACTGGCATGTGCAGTATGTGGTGTGGCCCTCGGGCCACATCTGAAGCCACACCGGCACCTTGGGTGCCAGTCAGCCCCGCCATCCCCAGGAGCCGACTGAGCAGTCTGTGTCCGGGCTTGGCCCTGCCCTCCCCAGTGCCAGCCTGCTGGTGGGGGAGGCCTACCAGCTGGGGAGGTCCAGGGGCCATCTGCATCTGAGCAGATCTGAAAATAAAAGTAAGAGCAGCCAGCAAAAGCTGTCATTTTGGTAGCTGATATGGGTTGGCACTCAGTATCCACATCACTTCCTGGAGACATTAAGTGTTCAGAAAAGGGCAGTCATGGGATAGGATACAAATGCAGATACAAAGAGCTCTCAGATTAGAAGGCCCCCATGTTAGTGCCTTTCTATGTGACACAGTGACACATTACTGCACCTTGTTCCTCTGACTTCAAGATCTTCATGATGAAGAGTTCTCCTATCTGGTTTAAAGATATGATAACAGACACTTGTGATAAAATCCAAGCTGTCGCTACAAGAGGCCTTCTGCCTGGCACATCCGATTCAAGGACACAGAATGGTATCTTGGAGCCAGACTCTGATCCCTTGACTTCCATTAACAACCCCATGAGCAGTTCAGTGGGTTGCAGTGGAACTACTCAGGGAATAAAGCACTACTCAGCATAAGCAGGGGTAACAGGCTTTGGCCTTGAAGATGTACCTGAAGCTGGTTATACAATTTCTGTGCTTCTGTCTATCCCAGCTGTTAATACTGATCATTGGTTTCTTGCCTTACTCCATGTTTTGCTGGAGCAGAATTTCAGTGAGTTTAAATCAGCATCTACTCTAGTGGAAACTGCAAATAGGTTAAAGATAGTTCCCTCTTACTGAACAGTTCAAATCTCGTAGAATTCTATGTGCCCTGGACCAAACTGTGCCTTCAATTACACCTATGACTTCCTACTGAGATTGCACAGGTGTAGAAGAAGAGAAGAATTTGGTGTAACATACTCTGGATGACAATTATGGCAATGTTCTGTAATATCTGGAGAAACTTTACTGAATTAAATGAAACCACAGTGCATTAAGTTCAGCATTTTTGGAATTCACTCTAGTAAAAATTTAAGTGTTTCTATATAATTATGGGGTTTTATGGAACTCCTCAAGCAAAAAGACAGAATTAATGTAATTTCTGGGAGATATCAGGAACTCTAAAGGATTTGGGGGACAATACATATGAAGTGGATTTCCTAGGAAACACTTGGGGATGAGGAGAAAGCAAAATGACCTACTTCAACTCCAAGAGAAAAAACAACTGCACAGTGATTACCTGTTTCTGAAAACTCCAGTTCCAAGTCCTCCACTGCATAAAGGAGAGACTGAACTTTTCATGAGTATGCTAAATCTGAGCTGAGGCCCTTATGAACTTCTGATGACCACAAAAGAGACTCTTCAGGCAGTGTGAAGGACTCGCTTGTCAGAAATCACATTGGAGACAAGTGGGGAGACGCTAAGCTAAGCTTATTAGCATTTGTGGAAATTCTTTTTTTTTTGTTAGTATTTCTCTGCAGTGTTTTTACCTTCAGAATAAAATAGGCTTGTACAGGAAGTGTTGTGTGGCAACCTATAGGGGTTGACAATCACTCTAATTATATATGTTATAAATTGTTGCTAGCAGTCTAGTGTACAGCTGCACTAGTCCAGGAACAGACTTGTGAAGTCCCCTGTTCTGACCTTATTCCAGTGGGAAGTAATTTGTCCCAGGTTTTTACCACACATTATTTCCCTCTCCTTGTGCTGCCTCAGCTACCCTTCATCACTCCTCCATCTTTCCCATCCCCATCCTACACATCTGAGCATGAGGAGTGACTCCTCAGAGGCTGCTCCCCCTCCTGCAGGTAGAGCTTCAATGCAAGCAGTCTGTGCAGGGCATTTTATGCCCACTCCTTTCTTTGTGCCAGAAGACAGGGAAAGTTACAATCTTGTGCTTAATCATTCATATCCTCTCCTCATTAAACTGCGAGTCAAGCAGTGATAACTATCATCATGAGATTTTATAAACCATAGTCAAGATGGTATTTAACGTACCATGAAACAGTAGGCTTTTATTAATTTATTATTAATTTTATTAATTCATGTGACGTCAGAAAGCATTTGACTGAAGGTTGAAGAGAAAAGGGCAGCTGAAAATATTACAAGTTTGGTAGTTCAATGTCTCGGTTATGTTAGTAATACCGTGTGTCAGTTTATGGTTGCAGAAAATTTTCTCACAGGACTTCAAAATTTCTCATTGCAGTGACTGTATATTTCTTAATAATATAGTTTTCAAAAGTACACAGAAGGTTAAAACTAGATCTGTCTAAAGATGGGGCAGGAAAATTTTGCACTGTGTTTTTTTAGCAGGCTGAAACTCAGGGGGTCACAGACTCATAGATTTTAAGGACGGAAGGGACCAATATGATCATCTAGTCCAACCTCCTGCACAATGCAGGCTACAGCACGCCCCTGCCCACTTTTGTCAAAGCATGACTAACAAACACAGGTTGGCTTCTCTGACTCTCAAGAACTAGAAATTTCTTCTTCCTCTTGGAAGCAATTACAGTCCAGAAAAGAACTGAGGAACAAAAAGATGACTATATGGCCATGGAAATCATGCTGCTGCCACCCGCACTGAATGCCACTGTCCTGAGCCTTCAGAACACATAAGGATTGCGTCCTTTTACTAAAACAGAGCTTTATAGTGATTTGCCTTGCTCTTTTGCAAACAATAGAGAAATCTGATGCTACTGAAGTAAAGTAGCAAGAGTCCATTCTGCTGGAAATTATATTAGAAAGAAACAAACTGAATAACCTTTCCTCTTAACTGAAATGCAGAAAAGGGGACTGAGAGATAGATCACATCCTGCATGATTATCAGTGTGATGAAGAAAACTCTAATAACCATTTATGTAGAAGTCCAATTTAGAATGATATTAATCAAGACACAGGAGTATTTAGTACGGAAGGACATGAAAGATATCACGGATGCAATTCCAGGTACACCCAGAAATGAAAACATAATCTCGAGAAATATACTATTTGCTGATTTCCATTTTTATTTCAAGGGCTAATTGTTGGGAAAAGTTGCAGACATTAGCTCAGATTCACTGGTCCAGATAAGCTGTGTTCAAATACTGGACCAAATTAATATTTATTGTGGCAGAACCTATCCCACAGAGATTCAAATCCATGGGTATTCTACAAAACCTACATGCTCCAGAAAGCTTACAATCTAAACAGAGAAGACAAGGGGGTGGAAAAGCATGTGCTGTAAAACAGTTTCTTTATGACTCCCTGAGGTTGACAGGATGGCTAATTTGACCCCGGCACTACCTATAACAGCCTCATGGACCAAAAGAGGAAGAAGGTGCTGTAAAGCCAACAGACTGGGCAAATCTTCGGGAAGCGACTTAAACCAGCTTTTCAGCTTCTTCAGTGCCAATGAGTCCACAGTCCATGACATGAAATTGGAAATATAAAGTGAGGAATAATATTCTTGACAAACTGCATAAATGGGTTCTTTTCCCATTACAAAGGGTAATTTGACTTCAGGCTTCCCATGGTTTGAGCCTGTAAACTGCTCTGATTTGCTGTTACTTTATGACCTGATCCTATGTTTCACACCCCCTTGCATTTAGTTTCATTCCATTCTGTAAGTTCACCCATCTTCGAAGCATCTGAGGAAGTGGGATCTTCTCCCATGAAAGCTCATGCAAAAAATAAATCTGTTAGTCTTAAAGTGCCACACAACTCCTTGTTGTTTTTTTAAACTGCATAAGGACTTTCATAGTTTGGAACAAAACTGAGACAACAGTTTCAAAATTTAGCCCTGCATTTTTTTTAAGTACTGTCAAGCTTTCAGCATTTTAGGGAAGAATACATTAAAAAGGCCCTCACCTGCAATTTTGTATTAGTTCAGAAGTTATGTTAAGCTACAACAGATGCCTTTTAGATCTCTGGAATATAAGCTTGGTAACTCTGCTTATAACTATAGATGGGAGTATCTGGAAATGTTCAGAGTTCAGGTCTGGTTCAGATACCAGTGTACAAAAGGCTGCTAAAATCATAAAAGGAGGATTTTCATGGTATTTTGGCTCTAAAATTCCCACATCTGGATAGAAATTCAAAATGAAGTAACACATAGCAGAGCATCTCAGAACCTCAAATGATGGTGCTAAAAAACTGGCCAGTGTACAGGGGTTTCTTACTTTATCTGAACCCCTTCACTCATCCTCACTCTAGAATTGAGTCTCTATTCTCCTCTCCCCCACCCTTTTCACCAGTTCCCATCTGCTTTTGGAGACAAGTAGGTGCATGTCAGGAAAAGCTTTGGAGGAAAAAAAAAAAAAAGAGAAAAGTAAATGTGCAGCATTGTGCTAGCACCTTTCTTAATTTCAAACTAGAAGCCCCTTTTTGTAGGCAAATAGCCCAACAGCAGCCACTGAAGTGAAGAAAGTGGAAAATCCAACCAGCTTCAGCAGTCCTGGTATAGATGGCAAGTTTCTCTCCCAAAAGGTAGTAGTGATTGGCCGGGCTGGGACATCCTGCATGGAAGAACATCCAGTATTAGTGCCGGGTCATGCCTACTATGAAAGGGAGAATATAAATCATATCTTGCAGCAGAAACATTTTTTGCCAAAATTTATTCAAGTTGTTGCTTGTTGTTCTCATTGAAATTTCAGCAAAAAAATTTATTTGAATTAAAAAAAAATTCAGTCAACGCTATTAAGGGTGAGCTTAGAGCAATAAAATATGCCTGAGCTTGAAAGGCTCCAGCAACTGCAACAAAAGATAGATTTTGAAGAGATACGAGGCCCAAGACATTCTCATCAACTTAAAGTAAACATTCTAACAGTTACCTGAACAGATGTTTAGTGGGCCTATTAAAAGTTGAGCACTCTTTCCTGTATCAAGTTTACAGAGTATTTAGATACCCCTCTCTTTTTGGATACCTGCCACATACCCAGTTATTCATGGACAGTTTGGGCAGGCAGTAGAACAGTTATTGTAGCTGTAGTTTATGAAGGTAAAGGCAAGACGTACTTCATCTCATCATTAATATCAAAGGAAAGTGGTTTGCAGTAACTGAAGTAAAACTTACAACTGATTCTGGTTCTGGCATCCAAATTTCATCTTCTGAGATTTTTCCCATAGAACACAGTACCTGAAAATAAAGAGTTGATCAGTTCCATTCATTCTTCTAAAGGGCAGAACATTTGGCTTTTAGTTTTTGCTTTAAACTCATCAGGATAAGGGCATAGCAAATAAGAGTGTGTGTATTTAAATTTTTTAGAAATGCTGATATTTGCACATCAAATTCCTGGGAGGGGCTGTTATTTACTGAGACACTCCCAGAGAAGCACCTCTTTCCTAGGCGTGTAATCACTTAAGTGTGAGCATTTCTGGTTGCTCTGGGAAAGACAGATAATGGTTTGGAATGATGGAGGGGAAGAAGTCAATTTCCCTCATTCAGACCCTAACTCAGCAAGATACTTAAGCACATCTCTTTTTTACTATGCAAAGTCTGTTAGGCTTAAAATTAAGCCCATGCTTAAATAGCTTGCTGAACTGAGACCTCATATTAATCATGATCTGTTGAGTCATATCCTATAAAACTGACATGGAAGTAGTGCATACAAGACATGTAGATAAAAACAGGCATATGCAAAATATATGGAAGCTGTTTTTGAAACATGCTGCCTGACAGGATTAGGATTGAAGTCACATGAGACCTCTAGGTAGAGCCTAGAAAAGCAAAATAGTTGGTGCCTATAGGTGGGCATGAAAAAGAGC
Organism: Podocnemis expansa; assembly: GCA_007922195.1. NCBI lineage: Eukaryota > Metazoa > Chordata > Testudines > Podocnemididae > Podocnemis > Podocnemis expansa. Next base: position 52,683,095 of record ML681989.1, read on the forward strand.
TAGGATTATATGAAACAAGGTGGAGAGCATGAGAATTAGGTGAAAATTATTTTTTTTAATGTCTATGTTTTCAAAATATAGGGTGACTATCTTAATTTCTTGTTATCATATTCCAGTACTTTCTAGAGTTAACAACATCTGATGTCTCCTGAGATGGGATTTCACTTCAGACAGGGCACATGATGACTGGCAGGTCTATCAGTTAGCACAATTAATAGTGTTATGGGATAAGTTCTTTAGTATACTTCTCTCCCAGACCACAACTCTTTCCTGTTACTCAATGAAACATTAAATATTGTCCATCTAACCTTTCTAGCTTGATCCTGCTCAGAAGCCTTTAGAGGTTCTGCTTTAATGCTTTCATCACTGTGACTTGACACGTGGCAGTACATGATCGATTACCTCCCACATCTGACCCTGTAACCTCTTATGAAACAAATATGAGATTCCAATTGTTGAACTATATCTGCACATACACGGCATTCCAAAGGGGTAGCTGTGTTACACTAGTTCAGCTAAGCAAGCAAGGAGTCTGGTGGCACTTTTAAAGACTAACAAATTTATTTATTGTGTGAGCTTTCACAGGAGAAAATCTCAGTTCGTCAGATGCTAGAAGATGGAGAATTACAGACTGGAAGGAAAATAAACGCATGGAAGTGTAAGTCATAAGATGACGCTAGACTCTGACCCGACCTGACAGGTCTGACCTGATCCTATGACTTACGCTTCCCTGCATTTATTTTCTGCCCATTCATCTGTACTTCTCCGTCTTCCAGTGTCTGATGAAGTGGGATTTTCTCCCAGAAAAGCTCCTGCAATAAATAAATTTGTTAGTTTTTTCAAGGGCCACCAGACAATGTGGGTTTTTTGTTGGGTTTTTTTTTTTGCTGCCCATACACCACAACATTTACAAAAATACCTAATATCATTTTTACACACAATGAAATATCTATGTTCCTATGAATCACTGTTATTCAGAATCAACCAAGCAGGAGGCCTAACTTGTTCTGAAGGGCCAGAGCAGAACTCTTGTTTTTGAAAGTGAATTTCTGGGCTGAGGTTTTTGAAGTTGCCAACAGGGTTTGGACATCAATATTGCCAATTGTTGTCATTGTATTTGATGTCTGATTGACAGTTCTAGTTCCTAGATACACGTGATCAGGTAAGAATCTCAGCTTTTAAAAAAGTAAATGCCAGCCCTCATGGTTGCAGACAACAGCTTGGAAATGTGACCCAAGTACTCCTTAAAGACTCATAAATCAAGAACCCAATTTTTGAAATTAAATCTCATTTTTAATCCAGTCTTGTGATTTTTAAATGCTTGAGTTTGGCAGTACTGAATTTTCCTTCATATTAATTTCCCCTTGGTATCCAAATCCCCTATATAGTGCTGAAAATCTCAGGCTTGATTTTGTAACACACTTAAATATTTTCCTGATTCTGCATGCCAGAGATATGGATCAGTACCTCTCTAGCTGCTCTCTCTCCAGCCTGCACAGCACCCTCCATGTACCCGCTCCATTCTGTAGCTGTCTCCGTGCCAGCAAAGTAGATTCTGTCAACTGGCTGGCGAATGATCCTTTAAAGTAGACAAAAATAGGTTCTATCAGCCAGATCAGGAAAGCATGACAAATTTCCACGGGTAAAAACCAGGAGAATCCCTTAAATATCATGCAGCACTTAAAGACTTAGCAATTTAATAGGGATATTAGGATAGTCCACCTTTTATTTTATTTCTTGTGTGACACTCTTTCTGGTGCTTCTTCTGCTTTCTAAAGAGTCAGTATTACTGAAAACCTGCTACTGGTATTCTGGTGCGTGATTTCTGATGATCACAAAAATCCAAATGAGAACTAGGTTGAGACCAGGCTTGTTTCCATTTGTTATCATAGCCAGGACTCTGATGAAAAGATGGAGTCACCAGCACTATGACCTTCACACTGTGTCACCCAGAATACTTATGAAAGAGACAGAGTTTCCAGAATCACATCACTTTGCTGGGATCTGCAATAATCTACTTTAAGTTCAGTTCTGTTGGAAAAATTAAAGGCACTATATGGTCCTAAACCAGGATTTCTTTAGCACTCTAAGTTATTTTAAAATTGCAGAAATTTACATTTCAGAAAGGTCCAGGGCACTGAACTGAACACAACTGCATAACTGAAAAGCAGCAGTTAGGCTGGCCATGCCACTTTCTGAGGCCACTAGTTTTCACTCAGAAATCTAAGGCAGGGAGGCCAATACGTAGTGGCACCATACTTAATGCATTTGGCCCTGTCTGATAGTTCGCTGAAGTGACTCCCATTCACAATTATTCACAGGATCAGGCCTTTTTACTTTGTTTTTAAAATACCAATAACACTACATTTAAAAACACCAAGGAAATGGCAGGAGCAATGCTGCCCCCAAAAAAGACCCAGGGCCTGGGCCTGCACCCCACCCCCTGGGCCTGATTTGAGGCCCAAGCAGAGCCCAGATCAGGCTCCTGCTGCTGTCAGCCTGGCCTCAGACTCCCCAGCCAGGGACAGGGCTGGGTAAGATAGCTGCTGCTGCTGCAGGCAGCCTGGCCCTGGATCCCTGTGTGGGCTGGGGCCAGGTCAGGCTGCCATCACTATGGAGCACTCAGGGCACTGGTGCTGGGACTTGGGAGCACGTGCCACCTGTGCCCAGTGCCAGTGACACCACTGGCAAATGGTAAGGCCAATCCCAAATTTGGGGGGAAAAAAAGGCAACATGAAAATTTCGAAGTTTGAGCACCAAAATGAAACCAAGAGGTACTAATCATCTACTCACCTACACTTCCCTGCAGTGACTGAAGAAAGTGAAAAGACTAGAGTCAGTCATCAAAAAATACCTAATGCGGGCAAGTGGGGAAGTAAAATTTTCCAAGGCTCTGTGAAGCATTCCTTAACCAATACTCCAGGTATCGAGAAAATCTATTCAGAGAAGACTTATGGCCCTTAGAGAAGGGTATGCATCCATTCATTCTTATCTTTCTGTTGCTGAGTCCCTCATTGAGGCAATGTACCTTCCAAACTGAGTCATGACCCCTGGTGGGAAGTACGCTGTGTAGCACCCCCCAGAATACTGCTCCTCACACCAGTTCTTCTCTTCATAATGCACAGGCTGTAAGACAAGAGTTAATGAAACACTCAGGATGAAGCTACTAAATTAATAGAGAAGACAGAAAGGAAGAATAGCTTCTGATTTGATCCCTCACTTTACAACACCTGGCTAGATGTGCACATTTAACAAGTCTCTTACTGCAACCTGGACCAGACACAATCCTTAACTTAAGACACTGCTAGTTTTTTGGTATTTTTTAACTTGTTAATCTGGACATTGTAGAACTGGATCCCCCTTTTGCTTGTTTATGGAAACTTGTGCGTCAGGCAGCAGACATGGAGTCAATTTCACCCCTGGTGTATGCAGGTGTAACTCCCATTGTATTCAGCATAATTACACCTGCTTACCCTCAAGCTGCCTAAGTTCCACAAAATCACAGCTTTCTTAGGACTGGAAAGGATGTCCAGTACGATATCCTTACTTATATACACTACACACAATGTTTGCTCTGGTCTGCTCATTCCCTCTGAAGCACCTGGCATTGGCCACTGTCATCAGAAAGGATATTGGGCTAGATGAGCCATTAGTCTGACCCAGTATGGCCCTTATTCTGTTCTTATACATTGAGCATACATGTTGTGCCACTTTTGCAGCAATACAGTACATGGGTGTATGTATATAATGGCACATTATTGTGATTCATGTTGAAACATCCCAGTCACCTAATGTTACTTTCAGTAAAATAATCCCTCTTGAATGTGGGACAGTGCCAAGATCCCTAACTTCACTGATACTTTCCAACTTCTACTGTACCTCTCAATGACGGCCATGAGACCAACAATATGTACTACGTTGTAAGTTATGTTCTTACATGTAAGGCTTCTTCTGATCCCAAAACCTTGGCATAGAGCTCACAGATCCTCCTCTTCCTATGGGAGAAACACAATAAAGATTTAAAACAAAAGAAAGAAAATAATTTACCAGTGATACGTTCTTACTTTGAGAGAACAAAGATTACTCTGTGTCCAAGCTGGAGGTTTCAGCTCTTTTGGTTTTATTATAACTACTGAGCATTTGGACACCAGAGTTGTACTTTAGAAATAAATCAGTAAAATTTATCAATACACTGACATGCTCTATTTTATATGAGCCAACAGTTCTGGAAATCACTCCCTCAGACTCTAATCTCCATCATCTAAAAACTGTATATTATACAAAAGTCTTTTCATCCACCATAGTAAGAGAGAAGAGTTTTTGGAGTTTTGTCTCCAGCAGACAGCCTGTGTTGAATTTTGATGAGCGAAACAAACACTGCTAAATTGTGCTGTCAAAGAATTAGTATGAAGTTTCAAAATCCCTCTTTCTTCTTCACTTCTTTTTTTGTATGGGCTCCTGATCCACGACTATACTTCCTTCTGTAACAAAGCAGTTGGAATGCAGTCTGTTTGCACTAATCTTCTAGCTCTTGATGTCTAAAACTAGATATATTTCCCAAAAGGAAAAAATATCAGAATCAGACAAATGCACCCATAAGAACAAAACAAAAAAAAAAATGCAGATCCATGCTCAACCCATTTTTGGATGCAAAGTGTGTTTCATCCAGAGAAGAAATGTAGGACTCCAGGCACAGCAGAAATACAGGAGGGTGAAGTATATGGGAAATCTGCACAAGGGGACCGTATCCCCTACATATTGCACAGGTCACTTTTGTGGTAGTTCAGCTACTTCATTGTGCAGCAGGCTGCAGGGACTGTGCTGCAAGGGGCCAGGGAAAAGAGGAGATACTTGGGGATGCACCACTGTGCAGCACCACCAGCACTACCACCTATTCTGGTTTGCACAACATGGATGGAGCAAGAGTGGAGGCTATCACACTTTCAGAGTTACACTAGCAGGCATGGAGTGACCAGAGTGTTAGTTTGTGCCCAGAGGAGGATTTTCTTCCTGCTCCACCTTCACAGGACTCATGCTGTGCCAAGCCCAGTGACATGGGCTTCTAGCAGGGACGGAAGAGTTGATCCTTTATTTTATTTCCTTTCTTTTCTGTACTTTGAGGAATCAGTCTGATCTGGCAGCAGAAATGCTTAATGTGACAGGCTGAGAGGATCACTGTTCCCAAAGAATTTTCAGACCCAGTGGATTCAGGTAAGCGCAGTGCTTAATTCTTGCCAAGGCTTGCCAGGGCTCCACTCTGGCACCTCTAGGCTTGGCAGGTCATAGCTCCTCTAGCACCTCTGGGCTTGCTGCATCAGTTATAAATGTAAAAAAGTTGTCTGAGTCCAAGCACCTAATAGCTTGAGTCACAGCTGTTGACCTGTTTGACCTGTTCCATTACAAATTAAGAAACAAAAGCTCTTTCAAATGCTTGTCAGTTCACTTCCTGATGGACACGCCAAGCAGCTCTAAGTAACACTAGAGGGAGCTCAGCTGCAAGACCTAAGTGTGGGAGTCACTCTGAAGTGAATGGAGAAAGTGAGCCAATGACTACAATTAAAACCATTTGCTAGCTCTCTTTTTACCCGCTTATTATCCCTTCTATCCACCTCATACAAAGACCCAGCTTCTCACAAGGCAATCCACAGAAGAGCTCCAGCAGACTCTGTATTCTTTTCTAACCTTCCAAAAACTGCCAGCAAGTCAGCCCTGAAAGCCTGTGGTTCTCAGGAATCCCCAAAAGCCACAGGGCACTGGACCAGCCCTAAGTCACTCTGCTTCCTCCCCAGTTCCCCAACATTGCAGTCCACTGGAGCCACAGTGACACTGACAGCCTGCCTCGTAAATGTTTCTGGAGTCCTAGTCTAAGGGTGGCCGTCACACAGAGCGCCACAGAAAAGTTAAAGCTGCATGAGGTTGGATTATCTGTCCTGACTGCTCCTCACAGAGCTGTGGCAGTGATAACAAGCTTCCCTCCAAACTCTTCCCTGCCCTGACCTGCTCCCTTTCCTACTGTGGATCACAGAACTTCTAGACAGCCCGCCGCAGGGTCCTAGGAAAGTGAAATAGCATAGCCAAGCAAACCAATTTCTCTGCAGGCAGATGTGAAGAGAGCAACTCAGTTCGGAGAAGCTGCGAGCTCCACTGCTATTTGCCAACTAAATAACAAAGACAAAACAACTTTGCTAAAGCAAAAGTAAACAATAGCCTTAAGATCAGTAATTCTTCTGCTCTACTCCCCACTGATTAGGCCTCAACTGGAATATTGTGTCCAGTTCTGGGTGCCTCGTTTTAGGAAAAATGTGGACAAATTGGAGAAAGTGCAGAGAAGAGCAACAAGACTGATTAAAGGTCTGGAACACTTGACTCATGAGGGAGGATTGAAACAACTGATTTGTTTAGTCTGGAAAAGATAGATTGAGAAGGGACATGATAATAGTTTTCAAGTACCTAAAAGGCCATTATGAGGAGGAGGGAGAAAGAATTTTTCTCCTTAGTCATGGATGACAGGACAAGAAACCATGGGCTTAAAATTATAGCAAGGGGGCTTTAGGTTGGACATTATTAAAAATTCTTAACTGCCAGGATGAATAACCACTGGAATAAGTTGCCTACGCTGGCTGTGGAATCTCCATCACTGGAAGTGTTTAAGAGCAGGTTAGACAAACACCTGTCAGGGATGGTTAAAGGTAGCATTTGGTCCTGCCATGAGGGCAGGGGAATGGATTCAACGATTTCTTATAGTTCCTTCCAGTTTCTTTGATTCTATGCTTTTCAGACAGGCAATCAAAGAAATGCATCACAGAATATTATATAGCTTTAATTATCAATAGCTAATAGGCCTGAATGGTGTTGGTGGCAACATTTTATTGAAGAGATTTGTCTGAGTGGTCCCCAACTCCTCGCACTGAGGGTGAGTCTTTGCCCATGGGCCTGCTGCTCAAACAGCTGTGCCTTTTACCCTGGGATAGTTTAGTATTTTATTTAAATGGGCAATAGTCAGCATTCTGATTAGAGCATACTGTACATCTACATACAATGTAGGCAAAAGCTTCATCTCTAGATTCTGGGCTCAGTCATGACTGTCTGGAAGCTCTGAGGACAGGGAATGTGTTGGTGAGTTGCTCCAGAAGCAGCCAAGGAAGCATTGTGTGACTCTAAGAGTTGTAGTCTACTTCCTTTTTTCCCTCTGCTCTGTGGAGGAAATTCCTGGTGCAATGTACTTCCATGGTGCACTGTGTAACTCTGCTAGTCAGCAGCTATTGTGCTGCCCCAGTTGCACTGCACAGGTGATGGGATGGTGGTATAGCAGCCTATGCTAACACACTCAGAGTAGCTGGTGCAAGAGAGCACCGGATGATCTTTGCATGGCTGTATGAGCTGGGCCACAATCTGACCCACTTAAATTGGTAATTAGTCTTTGTTTAGGGGAAACTCTGGTAGTAGTTGGAGGCGGATTTTACTCCTGTAATGGGTGGGCAGGCTGCAGTACTGTCACGCTGTGACTACTGTTCCTGACAATAAGCTATAGTAGTGGCCCCAGAACACATGACTTCTGGTTCCTTCGAAACCTAGCCCCACTGCCACTGACTCACTGTATCTGCTTCATTTCGGGGAGCCTTGCTATACAGTTTACCAGTGAGTGTGGAGAGTCTCTAGAGACCTCTCCTGGCCAACCATTCAATCTGCCCCTTGTCCCTTGTGCGACACTGAAGTGAGGCTTACACTGTGTGGATGAGACAGATTTATCTTTGCAAGCAATATACCACATTAAGCACAGTGCATGTCAAAACCATTCTTTACCACAGAAATTCATCAATACTATAATATTTACTCAGTAAGTATTCAAAGTCCCAGTGTTTAAAAATTGATGTAAAAGTCAGATAAAAATGTTATGTTTCTGATACCCTCTGTCTTTCATAGCACCCCTATAAATAACAAAGCTGTCAATTCATTGCACAGCAACTTAAGCAGTACTCAAGTGCTGCAGATGTTCAGTTGCGTGCAATATGCTCATACAGGATGAAGTGTGGCATTTCATGTTTACAAAAGCCTGAAATGCTGGATACAATGGATTTCAAGGTGCCTGCCCAGCTTTTGTTATGACCATCACATTTTGCAGCTCCACCACAAAGCTTACATGCAGAGGGAGAATGTCTGGTCTATGCCTGCAAAACAAAAAAGACTGAAGTACAGTGCTGCTGCTTTAAGTCCTTGTTAGAGTAACAGCTCCACATGATACTACCTTATAAAAGCTGCAAGAACTCACATACCACTGATTTGAAGACACGGAGATCTCTCACTGGGCTGACCATTTGTTAAAATTTGTACTTGGCCATAGAGCAGCCCAAAGTTTTACATCTGAACATACCCCATCCATGTTTAAATAAAGGACACCCAACTCTGCCACATAGCTTTCACTTTGTTGGTAAGTCCAATCAAATGCTGGGAATATTTTGAGGGCAAAAATTCACCATCCTTTAAAACCTATTTTTATTTATTTTTAAACAATAACAGGGAGGAGACTGCTGTAACAAGATAGTGGACGGCATTTTAAGATGTGCTGAGCTCTGGTTTGCATGCCTGAAGACAGGATCAATGGGTATGTCTATCCTATGGGTTTAAGTCAACTTAAAGCCCTTTAAGTCAACTTAAAAAAAGGCCTGGCCACATTGAGAAGGTATTAAGTCAACTTAAGTGCTTGCTTAAATCAACTTAATAACTCTCACTTGTAAGGTCAGCTTAGCAGTTAAGTCAACTTTACTAAGCTGACATAAGTCAATGTAGCCCTGGAGCTGGCTTAAGTCGACTTAATGGCCATCCTAGCTATCTGAAACAGGGGGCTGGAAAGAAGGCACCACACAGTTGCAAGCATTCTCAGCTGTGTGCAACACATCAAAAACCCCCATGTCTTAGCCCCAGCCCTGCAGCCCTGCATCCTAGCACTACAGCCCACATCGCCTTCCCCCAACCTGATTTGGCGTCCCTCCTCTTCTCAGCGCGACCCTGCATCTCTCCCCTTCTCCAGCCCGACCCCCATGTCTTTATCTCCTTCTCTAGCCTTACCCTCTGTGTCTTTCCCCTTGCTCTTCTCCAGCCCAACTCTGCCTGTCTCCACTTTTCCAGCCCGACCCGTCTCCCCTTCTGCAGCCCAACCCTGTGTCTCCTCCTTGCTCTCCTGCAGCCTGACCTCCTGTCTCCCCCCTTCTCCAGCCTGACCCTCCGTCTTCCCTTCTCAGCTCAACCCCGCATGTCTCTCTCCACTTCTCAGCCTGACCCCCCTGGATATTGCTGTAAAACTAACAAGCAGTCCTGTAGCACTTTTTAAGACTAACAAATTTATTTGCTGCATGAGCTTTCATGGGAGAAAAATCCCACTTTGTCAGATGGTCTGAAGATGGGGGAACTTACAGAATGGGAGGAAAATAAATGCAGGGGAGTGTAAGACATGGGATCAGGTCACACTGTAACAGCAAATCAAATGAGTTGTTAAGATTCAAAGGCTGGGACACAGCACAGAGAAAGAAAGAAAGAAAAGAAAGAAAGAAAGAAAGAAAGAAAGAATTGCTATTTCTTTTAGATTAGATTTTTTTCCCCATTACAACAGGTGATTTGACTTCACCTTCCTCTATGTGCTGTTTCCCAGCATTTGAATCTTAACAACTGCTGCTCCCTGCCCTTGCGCTGGCACCAGGGGCGTCACTGCACTGGGGTCAGCAGGGCATAGGCCATGGCTCTCTAGCCCACAGCACAGCCGGAAGAGGCCTGATCCAGCTCTGGGCCACTTCCGGCAAGTGGCAGAGGTTCAGAGATGGCTCCTGCCACTTGTCAGCAACAGCAGGGACCTGATCCAGCTTTGAGTCTTCTGCAAGAGGCTTAAGAGTGGGAGACGGTCCCTGCTGCTTTTCATAAGTGGCAGAAGCTGCCTCTGAGTTCCAGCCACTTGGAGACGGCTCCTGCTCCTTCTAAAAAGTGGCATGGACCATCTCTGGCTCCAAGCCTCTTGCAAGAGACTCAAAGCTAGATTGGGCCCCTGCTGCTGCCAGCAAGCAGCCACAGCAGTGGCCGGATCGGGCCCTGGAACAGGATCAGGGCCGTGTGTGGGGCGGCAGGTCCAGGGGCCCCACCCCTCCTCCAGTAACGCTCCTGGCTGGCAGTTGCCCTGCAGCACCTGGTCCAGAGCAGGAGGAGCCTGCACAATGCAGGGAGGGTGTGGAGTTCTGTGCTGGCACATTGCTGGGCCACATCAGGCTCCCTGTTGCCACACACAGCACAGAGGGTGGTGTGGTCACTCACTTCCTGTAGTAAAGGGGTGGCCGGGAGAGAGGGACACTTCTGTTGTGGTGCACTGTGGGCCAGCTACCCACAACGCACCACTCCTAGCATGACCGAGCCACTGCCAGTGTGGACGTGGGCAGTCTCCTGGCATTTTGAGTGTGGACACTCTAAGCCAACTTAATAAGGTCTACTTTAAACTGGCTTAAAGTAGACCTTATTAAACCAGTTTAATAAAGCCCTGTACTATAGACATAGCCAATGGTAGCGCTCACCTTTCCATATGTAACCTTTAGGGCTAGTTCATCCCATGATATAAACTGGAGCAATCTCAAGATTGTGCTAATATACAAGGCTAAAATGGCCCCCTAGGGACTTATCCAAGATCAGTAGGGGGCCAAGCACTCTGACTCTGCCCTCCCACTCCTGTCACACTCTAAACACACCCACTCCACTGTGTGGGGCACAGGAGCAGCAAAAGGGGGCATGGAGCTGGCTGTTCTGGCTTTATGACACCCAGACTACTGAATACAAGAGGAATCCCCAATTGCTCACTAAGTGAGGCTTTCTGATTGCTCTCCACTGCTTGGGCAGCTCAAAGCAGTCAAACGAGAGCCTGAGGACTTGGCCCTGAATCTTTTACAAAGAACAGATAGATGTTGCCATGCTTACTGCCATTTTGGATGAAGGTGTCACATGACTCCTATAGGACAAAATTTAAGGGTTTCACTTTTAAAGTGACAGCACTGTGAACTCTGCTCTGTTAATGTCTAACATCCTTGGATATTACTACATGCAGGAAATTTATTTTTCTGCCATATGAGTAGAAATAGAGAGAGTCTCTGACAGTTTAAAACATAACACATAAATCAGAGCCTATGTAAAATTATGGCACTTCATTTTTACCTTTCCTCCTTTGTGAGATGTGCCAGTCTTCTACTCTTTCGAGCAAGAATAAAACTAAAAAAGGAAAACACACAAAAAAAGAATTATGATATTTACTTTCATCACATATTCAGTGCCCATTAAAGTGCTATCATTTAGTGGCTTCTGACATTTGTCTCTTATCTTTGTTTTTCAGTCTTTACTGGTGGCCACTTTCCAACATTTTCAATTCTTTCTTGTTGAAAAATGTAGCTATAAACTTTTCTTCAGATCTGTAGGATTTAGGCCCAGCTTTTGGAAAGTTTCTAACGGTTAGATCTTTACCTCAGGCTGCCTGCTGGAGAAATTTACTAGGGCTGAAGTAACAGAAAGACAGGGAACATCCCTCCCCATCCAGCAGAGGGGAAAGTAGCCACATGGCTACTGCATCTCATGCACTCTCCCTCCTGTCAGGAGAGCATGTAGGACAGACTCGCTGGTGGATCTAAAGATCTTGATATGGTCCCTTCATTCAGGGATCCACATTGCGGTTAGGGTCAGAAGAGCCATAGGAGTTGTTCCATGGCATTATAAATCTGCTCATGACAGCTACAGGATTTGATATAACAACAACAAATTATGGAGCCTTGAGTGGAATTAGGAGGTATAGTTCAATAGATTTATATAAGGAAACATTATGTGCCTCCTTTCATTATTGGGGGTGTGAGGAAAAACCCATTTCTTGGAAAGAAATCCCTTTTAATAAAATTCACTGAAATCTTTCATTAACAAAAACTGGGAGGGCAAAAATGTAGAAAATTTTAGTACTTTTTTTTTTTTTAAGTTTGACTTTGGGTGGGCTCTCTCTCTTCCAATACCACCAACCTACTGTACTTTTTCTCCTCCTCTATCTTCTCTTATCCTTTTCTCTTTTTGCATTGTGGAGGCCAGGGACAAAAGGCAGGAGGGGAGGGAGACAGAAACAAAAACAAAAAACATATTTTCCAGTTATATTCCCCACCCCTGAACTTGATTTTTGAAAATTTAAAAGAAAAAAATTGAAAGACAAAATTTTGGGAACAAAACATTGACTCTATTTTGTGAAAGAAAATAATTCAATGTTTTTCAAACAGTTCTTCTTTTCCTCTATTCTCAGATATTTTCCCCTGAATAGCAGGTTTCCACTTCTCCACAAACCCCATGCCTTCAAAAATTAATGGTTGTCCCTCATCTCTTTTACCCCATTATGGCAGGAACACTGCAATTGGGTTTGGTATCATCAAGTGTCATTCCAATCACAGCATCCTCATCTTCAATGAGCATGGTACCACAATAGTCTAGAAACCACAGAGGAGAAAAAAAAAATAGCAGATTTTATTAATCCAGATAATGTGGAGAACTATGAAAGAGAAGAAAATGAAACTACCAAATGTGGTGTGACACTGACTATGACACCACTCTCTTGCTCCCTGGAACTGTTCTGCCAGAGATTATATGCTGTTACTCAGGCTCTGAGAGGTACTGCTTCCTAGCTAGGTAAGACATTTTTAAATATGGGATCCTGTGAGTCTTAGTAACATGTTCCAGACACCCTTAAAAAGCAGGGACAATATAAGGATATTAATATAATTCAAGCTATGACAAAAAAAACAAGATTATGCTATAAACAACATAACTGCAGTATCAATTAATTGCACAGAAACACACTGTTCTCGAGTACTGCAGATGTTTGACTGTTGTTAACATTTTGGCATACATCCTAGGTTTTTATGACAGTCATATGCTGGGTATGAGAGATTTCACAATGCTTGCACAAATGTTCTGGAAATACAATTGCTATTATAAACATGGCACTCAAAGCACTGGTTTTTGCAGAGCACGCTGGCCATCTTTGTAGTCATCTGCTGCAATTCTACCTAAAAGATTAACAGCAAACAAGGACTATATGGTGTAGTTTGGCAAAAATTAAAGAGGCACTGTGATCTATGCTGTCTCTTGAGATGGATTTGGTAATATTTTAATGTTCAAGCTCTTAGAATCTCTAGCTGGCTAAGCCAAATAGCTATGCTCATAGACTCGAAGGTCAGAAGGGACCAGTATGATCATCTAGTCTGACATCCTGCACAATGCAGGCTTCAAAACCTGACCCACCCACTACAGCAATAAGCCTCTAACCTATGAATGAGTTACTAAAGTCCTCAAATCATGATTTAAGGACTTCAAGATACAGAGAACTCGCTAGCATGTGAGCCATGCCCCATGCTACAGAGAAATGTGAAACCCCCCAGAACCCTAGCTAATCTGCTCTGGGGGCAAAACTCTTTCCTGACCCCAAATATGGTGATCAGGTAAATCCTGAGCATGTGGGCAGGTCTCACCAGCCAGTCACCCAAGGAAGAATTTTCTGTAATACCTCAGAACCCACCCCATCTACTCTCCCTTCTTAGGCCACTGGCATATTCACCACTAGTACCCAAAGATCAGACAATTTCCAAAGTACTCAGTAGGCTGTCCCGGCATCCCATCCCATCCCCTCCATAAACTTATGAAGCTCAGTTTTGACAGCAATTTTTTTTTTTTTTGCCACCACAGCTCCCCTTGGAAGGCTATTCCAGAACTTTACTCCTCTGATTATTAGAAACTTGAGTTTAATTTCAAGCCTAAATTTCTTGATGGATAGTTTGTATCCATTTGTTCTTGCATCCACACTGGTGCTGTGCTCAAATAATTCCTCTCCCGAATAATGCATCAGAAGAGGTATTTCAAGCAGAGACAGGGAGATGTTAGTGCCGCTTTACAAGGCACTGGTGAGACCCCCATCTGGAATACTGTGTGCAGTTATGGTCCCCCGTGTTTAAAAAAGATGAATTCAGCTTGGAATAGGTACAAAGAAGGGCTATTAGGATGGTCCATGAAATGGAAAACCTGCCTATGAGAGGAGACTCAGGAGCTTGGCTTGTTTTACCTAACCAAAAGAAGGCTGAGGGGCGATATGATTAATCTCTATATGATTTTAGCTACAAACTATCCTCAAGACAAAGTTGTCACAGACATGAAGTATATGACATAAAATCTCTCTCTATTATGCCCAAACTGCATTATTATGTTAAGATAGCTAATGGCAGAGATGTGTCTCATTCCAAGACATCAGTAAAGAAAAAATAGGGAGGTAAGGAGAACTATAAGGAACAAGAGGTAATGTATCCCAACTTCTTCATTCATGCACATACATTCTTTCATTCCCTTCCTTTCTTTTCAGGACTCTCAGAAAAGTAGCTGGAAAGGTATGAAATCCCCTTCTAAAGTTTGACAGAAATGTGGAGTCTTGCATTAGTCTATAAAACACAAGAAAATCTTGGATTAAAATGTAATACCCTTTTTCCTCCAGAAAGGTTCTTTGTAGTATACCATGCACTTGATGACTGAGCCCATGGGAACCCGGGTGATCAGCTGGTTTCTCAAAGGTGGCAATGGTGGGTTGAAATGAATCTTCAAATCAAGAATGGGGGGAATAGCACTAATAACATACTTAGCCTGGAAAAAAAATAGTAAGTATTCAGTATTTGAGCACTTCTGTGTTACAGCTAGGGAAATGTTACAGTTGTGTGTGTTGACAGTAAAATCTTCCAAAGAAAAGAAACTATGGCCCATAGCTTGGGAGTTAAAAAATGGACCTCTCAAGATGGCTTTGTCACAGAAATTGTAAAATGATAAACAAGTACTGTATAAACAAACATCCAAAAGGCAGCTATTTTCTTCTAACTGGTTGTAATAGGCCAGTGGGAAAACTGTTCCTCTTACAAAGGTCCATTGGGATCCTTTTCAACTGAGCTTTCATTTGGGGCTTGGATGTTAAGTCTGGAATGTTTCTGGAAAACAATTCTCTTGCACTGCATTTCTATTATCATTCCTGAAGATAATCTTTTATTCTGAAGCTAACTGAATGCAAAGAAGCAGAAATAATAAGGGAATGGCACATATACACATTTCAGCTTTCTCTGATTCACTGATCCCCTTTCCAAGTTATGTCATCAGTATTACAGAATACGAGAAAATGTGACAACTAGTTACTGTGGTGCTCCTCTTTGCTACCCTGTGCCATCTTATTGAGAAGACAAACAGAGCAATTAAGATTTTTAAAACATAACTTTGCAAATATGTGCTCTAAGGTACAATACTAACTTACCTCATACAATTCATGGCCTAAGGTCTCCACCACGACATTTTCACGTGACTGATCAATGCGGACTACAGGCTTCTCTAACTTCACTCGGTCTCCCAGGCGTTCCATTATCTTCTCACTAATTTGACCAGAGCCTCCAACAAACTTCCTCTCCTGGAAGAGAAAAAAAGAACAGTTCAACAATGTGGGATGGGCAAACTGGTTTGGATAAAGTAAGAATTATATGGAACTTATGCCATATGCTCAGAATAAACTCAGTTTCTTTTTAACCCTTTTGAAAAGTTAGGTGATTTAGCTTGGAAAGCTCATTGTTACTATTTTACCTTTTTGCGTACACCTTGAAGGATCCGTCAACCAATGGAACCAAAAGTACCAGAAACCTGACTAGAAAGCTGTTCTCTTGTGACTTCCAAACCAATTCTTGATATTCCAGAGGTTTAGCTAAGGTTTGGATAAGCATTCAAACTTCTGAATGCTTATCCAAACCTTAAACTTTTGAAAGCACAGCTGAAGTCAGTCTCATTCCTTTTGGAGATCTGCCCAACAGTAACAACAACGAAGACGGCTATAATTATAATAAGCTACGGAAAGCAAGTAGCATGCTCCTGAAATCTGTTCTGTGGTATTTAATTATAACTAAACAGCTCTTAAAATGCCTCTCTCATACCTATCAGAGGCAAGTTAAATAGGTTCATTTCAGTGTAACAGTGTACTTAAATGTACATTCATCTAGCACAAGAACATTAGCTGATTCTTCTTCCTCTTCATGTGTGTTACTTGCACTAAAGATTCCACTTCTCAAACATTTTAGGGCTACATAATACCTAAATACAGGCATTTACCTTCGTCCGGTTGGTCTGGCAGTCTTACAAACTACGAATGTTTGAAGGATTTGATTTTAGATTCTAGCTATTGGTGGTTGTGATTCAAATATTGGTCTGCATCTAAGAGGCTTATGCAGTTACCGTCCCTTTATGCTACTTAAATACATATCAAATATTTAGCCTTTGAGGACAGGAAATATTACTAATATTCTCATTTTTCAAAGAGGATGAACTAAGAGAGACAGTGTTGAAAGTCAGAGTCAAGACTTGAACCCAAATCTTCTGACAATCAGTCCAGTGCCTGACCACAAGAATGGCCTTCCACACTGATGCAATCTGAATGATATTAATATTGAAATCAATGGCATCGTATTGTATGTCAGATAAGCGATGCAAAGTAAACACTATGGGAGCTTTGCTACTTTCTTAATAAGTCAGTGAACAGTGTCTGAATAATCTTGTCCTTTCCTTTAAAAACAAGCAAAATAAGCAAGATTAATGGGCTTCTGCCAGGAGGCATGCTGTGTTTTCCAAAACTAAGAGCTGGTAGCTTACTGTACCTGCCCACCATTGGTTGTGGAGAATATCCTTCCTGTTCCACCACACTGCTTCACGTACCACAGGAACCAGAGAGCAGAGACTTCATGAGGCTCAGAGGTGACATCCACATTCACAAACAGTGTTGCAAACCTCTTGCTAGCACTGCACATGGGATGGAAGTAAAATTAGTATATGACTATAAAAGCAGCAAGATGACATTCATCACACAGCCCTGTTCTCTAGCAACTGTGAAAGACAGGGGCCTTGCAAAGCTCTGCTGCCAGTGAAGTCAATGGGTATTTTGCCTTCAACTTCAATGGGATCAGGAATAGTAATTAAAATAACTGCTTTTTTATATAAAAGAATTTGGAAGGACTTTGTCAAGAATTAATTGAGGCCTATAATACCTCAGTGAGGTTAGTAAGTATTATACCTGTTTTAGAGGCTAGATGACCTTTTCCAGGTGGTCTGCTCAGTGGGAGATTATATTTCCTTTTGCTAACACCTGGAAACAGTTTTTGGTCATTTTTGAGTTTCAAGGAACAATAAAGCAAGGCCAGATAGCTCTAATGGGCTTAGAGGTTCAGCATATCAGCTACATGCTCCTCCAATTTCCCTTGTGTCACTCACAAAACCTTCAGTTCTTTCTGCTGCAGCTTGTGCCCATTTCTTCTCTCCTCCAGTCAGCCACAGTCTCCTCTGCTCCATAGCTCCAAACCCTGCAGGACTGGAACCATTTACCAGGACCATAAAGCTCAGCAGACACCATCACCAACTAACACAGAAGTTCTCCATCATTGTTCTAGCCACATTTTTGGATGGTTTGCCATCCAGCTGCCTCCTCCTCTGACCTTTTAAGAGCAGTCATTTGCAGGAACTCAGAAATAATTGCCTTTTGTGAGGACACAAAGAAAAAAAAAAACAGCCGGGGGATGGGGGAGTTGGGAAAAAAAGCAGAACGGCAGATAAGCCTTGAACAGAATTGATACAGATTTATGTGGCAGACTAACATAAAAGGAGAAACTGTAATGCCATTTGCAGTCATATAACAATATTGTGCATCAGGCCCTGGGCATCTGCAATGGTCTCTGCTGATGAGCATACATGCAGAAAAGTGTCACAATTAGAACTTTTCTTTGTCTGAAGTATGATTTTTTTTTGTCTTCTACTGTCTGTCCTTTGATTTAAGTGACGATCAAAATGGCAGATCTACTGAGAATTAACATAGATCAAGGAACTGCACAAGACTACAGTTCTACGTCTTCCCTCAAGGACCCATCCCCATTACATACTTGTTTGCTACCCTCTCCTCATCATATGCTGGATCATCCCAAGGAGCCTGCCTGCAAGTAGGAGGCACAAGTTAATGACCCGGTGCCTTGACTGTCCCTGCCATAACCAGACTTTTGGTTCAGGTGCTATTTAGGGTTGCCAGGTCCCAAAAACAGGACTTTCAGCAACCCTAAATGACACTCAGACACAGAAGCAAAAAAGTGGACTGAGTTGCAACCTTAACTCCAAAGCCTGTACAAAATCCTCCTTTTGAACTAGCTTCCTCTTTGGTTTAATCCTTTTATTTTTTTAAAGCAAAGAAGCTTTTAAAAAAAAGATAAATATTTACGCAAATTTAAATTCAACTCTTCTCACTTTTAGTTCTTCTAAACAGAATCTCCTTTCCCTGCTTATAGAACACACATTTCCGATGAAGTAAATCACTAAGGATGTAATTGCCCTCCAGGGAAGCCTGGCCTTTTATCTGCTTTTGTCTGTATCCTCGATAGCACAGGAATATTTGTATATAGGCAACTGCAGCAATAACAACACTACAATGTGATATTCTATCGTTTGCATGTGTTGACCACTATCTTTTAGCTATTTATCAGCACCTTAACTGGTCACCCAGCACTTGTCAATAAAAAAAAAAAAAAATTAAAAAAAGTAATTCCACAGGGATTAGCAGGGGATATTTTTGGTGCTATATGATATTTTAAGCTACTGATTAGGTACTTGTCCATAATATATCCATGTTATTAAGAAGAAGGCTATTTCTGAAGGCAGCCATTCAACAAAGATGAAAGCTGGCATTTCAGTTTAGTAAAAAGATTCCTTGTGCCAGTAGTGATGATGCTGAAGGATTATAACACTTCCGATACACCTCTGAGAAGATTAGGTATAAAAACTGGGAATGTTGGGTTCTGAAGCTCTTTGAAATACAATGACTAATTACCCCTGTTAATGTGAGGCTTTTACTTGTGTATATGTTTACTGGCTTCATGCTATCTGCTCTCCCTTGATCACTGAGAAACTGCATGTATTCTGTGACTATAAAGATTCTCTCTCTTCCTTTAGAGTCATAAAAATGATATGGTGAAACAGGTGTTTATCCATTTTTTTATATGTTGTAAATATGATTAGCTCTGAAAGCTGTTCTATTGTATTTAGTGGAGAAATAGCTATACGTATGTTTATGTTTTACAAACATATGATACCTTTAGGCAGTGGTCTGTTCCCTAGTACTTTCCTACCTTCTAGTTATTTTTGGCATTTCAGTTCCACAATTTCATCTGTTATTTCACAGAGAAATGGCCATCTGGTTTCAGTCATGAGCACACAAGAAATACTAAACAAAATACTAAAGAAAATACTAAACAAAAGCAAATCTGTACAATTTGTCTGATGAAAAGCAAGAATGGAGAATGCGAAAGCTGAAATGGCATGTAACGTAAATCTTGATCACACATGGAAGATCAAGTTTAGATGCACATATGAAATCTGAAAAGCATCTTGGAATTAAGTGATGCTGATAATTGTTAAAATTCAGGTAAAATGTCAAGTCTTATTCCATCACAGATTAGACCAATGTGACTCATTCCCTGGTGCCCTCCAATACTGTGCAAGATTTTACATGGTCTAATTTGCAATTTAAGAGTCCAGATCACCTGTAAGTATGAATATCAAAGACGGCTGAGAACCACCACACATTAACGAACACCATGTTGACATTATGCCAATGATTTTAAGAAGGCAAATTGCTCAATCCAAGTAACATATCATTCAGTCTTATTCTGTCTCGGTTGTCATGGATGACAATATCAGTGAGAGATTGCTTGAAGGCCTTTATGCCACGGTATACTCTAGTGCAGTGGTTTTCAAACTTTTTTCTTTGGACCCAGTTAAAAAAAAAATCATTTATGCCCGCAACCCTGCCCTGGGCCTGGGGTTAGCAACCTTTGCTCACCCCCGTGCCAGTCCCTCTTTCCTGACCACTCAGCCACACGGCAGCCCCCACCACTGGAAAAAAACAGCCACTGCCTGAAAATTTTGTGTTGGCCACAGTTGGAGGTGAGGGGAAGAGGGTCCCCAGTCACGTGTCCCAAATAACTCCAAAGCACTTCTTTTCATGGCATCCCTGGGGACTCCTGCTCCAGCCATCACCAAAAGGCGGCACTTTGGGCAGCTTCTTTTGGCTGGGCTGAGGTCCCCAAGCACAACACAGCATGGCTGCGCTACGCGGCCTTTTTCTGTGGCATGCCTGGAGACCCATCCCCAGGCACACAATGGAGAGGGGCCACTTCGGGCAGCTTCTTGCTAGGGTGTGCCTGGGAACAGGTCTCCAGGAACACTGCAGAGAGTGACCAAAATTCAGCATCTGAGGGTCTGCAACCCAGTATTGGGTAATGAGCCATGGTTTGAAAACCACTGCTTTAGTAGAAACCTAAATGGTTTTCTTATAGGCAGTGCTTATGCTTACTTAACAGAGTTTACTACTGTTGCTCAAACTTGTTCTCCATAGAATATGTCTAAAATGGTTTATTCTCAGGGATATCCCTCTTCAGGATTTCTTAGGGGAAGATTTATGGATAACTGCTTACAGTACAGTTACGCTTTAGGATTTTGTTACTTATATTACATTTCTAAAGCCACAAATAAAGGCAGAAAACATACCAAGGTTTTGGACAAGAGCCTGTTGGCAACTATCTTGCATGGAATAGGGTAGGAATTCCACCCATTCACACTCAGCATGTGGCCTCTAGTGGCTTGCTGAATATTTTAGAAACCACATAAAGCGTCCTTTTTATAGCTGAATGATAGCAGAGAATGTCCTTTAGCTTAAGCAGGAAGAGGCCTGTGTTTCTAAAGATACTGGCTCATGGTTCTAGCTCCTGGGTATAATTTATCTAGTAATTCTGCAAGTGTACTTCAGAAATGGTTCTGCTTTACAGCAACACCATGCTATATTTCTTTGGTATGAAGAAATCTAGTCAAACTGTTCTTGAGTCACAAGGCCACAAAAATTAATGTGATGTATGCATAACAGAAAGCAGTATTGTCAGTACTTTTGTACTACACAGAGCTGGTCTTAGGGACTCCAGGGCCTGGGGCAAAATTCAAGAACGGGGCCCCCCAATCCTTGACTTCTGCCCCATCTCTGGGGCCTCCACTAGCTCCCCCAGCCTTGCTGAGGCCCTGCCAGTCCCACAGACCCTGCAGGTCCCCTGGGGGGGCCCCCACCAGCACTCCAGTTCCCCCAATGGGGCCCTTGGTCTCAGCACAGCCCACCCACCCAGCCTCACTAGGGCCCCTGCACCCCCCCACCTGCCCTGTTGGAAGTCGCAGCACAGGGTAACCTTCTCCTCCACCCCCCAGGCAAATGCTCACAATGCTTCCCCTCCCCGCTAAGACTGCCTATAGAACTACATACAATACAACGGTAACAAGAGGCGATACTTGAGTATTGAGGTAGTTCAGTCTAAGAACTGTATACTGATTCTTACAGAGATTATAGAAAATTAGCTGAGGTACTACTGAATAATTGAGGGCAATATCTCATCCAAAGTTCATTACAGGAAGCTGCTGTACCACAGCATAACTGTTTTATTGTCATTCAGAACTTCTGATTAAACTAATTACAAAATCTGAGTCTTGTTAAATCTCCTTCATCTGACCTTGCAGCACTACACTAAACCAATCAAAAAGCAAAACTTTTTGTGCACTGAAATTATTTAAAAAAACAACAGAAATGCTCCACAAAGTTACCAGGTGCCAATATGAAGCAATATCACTATGGAGATTCAAGTCTGTTCTTGCATAATGCTGTTTGTTTGCTTTTAAAACCACAGGACCTCTATGCTACCAGATTAAATTCCAGGATTTAAGGGTGCTAGTTCTCAACAGATGTCTTTAAACTGCCTATCTGAACATAATATCAAGAACTTAACTATCTCTGTTTTCTGGAATGCCTAAGGTACATACAAAATAATTTCAAAGTTTAGTAGGTGAGGCAAGCAGATACTTTTCAGTTCTTCCTAACAAGACTGATATAGAGACAGCTGAATCCAGTTATAAGCAAGTCATCATAAAATGAAACAAAAAAGTATATAACAAGCAGAGGTATTAATGCTAATAGTTCATTTTCATCTCATCTTTGAGTTAAAATAACATATGGAAAATAATGGGAGGCACTGTGTATTTACTCAGTTATTATCCTTATCAAACCTGATCATCACTGCTCTTCTTCCCTTAAGCCAGCAGTGAAGGTCATATGAATGGGCATGAACCATGTATGTCAAAACAGCAGTGTCAAACCAAGCCCGAGTTTACACTTGCTTCACTTTTTGGCAGGAGTTGACAGGAGATACGCAAGATATGTAAAACACCTTGCTTATCTCCTAGCACCTTACTAAAGTCCACTTATCTCTCTCTACGCCCTGTGCTAAGGTGAACGGCAATGCCATCTGGTTGTCTTAGTGCTACGCCACTTCCAGGTTTGGAGTTATTATTGCAAACTCCAGAGTGATTGAGTGGTCTTCACAGATTCCTCAGTTACACCCAGAAGAACCTACTGATGCTGGCAATTTTGCCTCCAGAGAAAACCATCAAATGTTTCAAGAAGTGATACTGGTGATTTGATAGGTGTCTCCCTCTGTTGGAGTGAGCACTGATTCCATGCGTATCATAACGTCAGTGAGTATTCTACTGCTGGAAGTTTTGTCTTTCCAGTTAAGGTGTACAAGTAATACCCTGTTTATTTGCAGTCTTTAAACTTCAGCATATTTCTGCAGAAGTAGTTTTAGCTACTGTGGTCAAATTTCAAATGTGGATCATTAGAATCTGCCTCCTTGAATTACCCCCAGCTTTTTCAATAGGATCTAGTATACCTCACTGCCTGTACTTAGCAGTTGCACTGCACAACTGGAGAGTTGCCGCGCTCCCTAAGAAGTAGCTGTATTTACGTCGAATCATGGACATAATGATTCTTAATTGTTCATAAAGTGCTTCTTGCTCATTTGAACTGCTGCTGTAAGTTGCTATAGACTTCAGTACTGAAGTGATTCTTACTTTGTCCAACAAACTTTGTCTATGAAATCTTGCATAGACATTTTGTCCCACTCTTCTGCATGTGGTGCCTTCCATGGAGCTTCATTAGGAATCTAAGACAACACAAGAACAATGAATGTTCAAAAACAAAATTGCACACTATGAATGTGTCTTCAATACATACACTAGACCAGCACAGCTCTACTGTGCAGCTATGTTGGCATAATACCATAGGGCAAACACAGCCTACGCAGGAATGTTGAACTCACAGCCTGTGGGCCACTTGCAGCCCCTAAAGTTATTTCTTGTGGCCCACAATGACACTATCGTTATCAAGAGTTGCAATATTGTTGTATGAAAAGGCTTCAGTGGTGTGGCCCATGGGCTACCATACTAGTCCTCATGCGTCGTGCAGCCCTTGGGCTAATCCATTAGTCCTCATGCGGCCCTCATGGTGATTTGAGTTTGAGACCCCTGGCCTACAGTGAAAATCATTTTTTTGGTCATGTAGGGGCACCATCTCCCTGAACCAAGTTAGTTATGGCAATGAGAGCATTCTTTTATCCATGCAATATGATATTTTCTTTTTCAGGAATTGGCTTTGTGGTCTAAGGAAGGGACTAGAAAAGAGATCCAAAATTTAAGCTTTCCTGGATTTATACCAATCATTTTTACTGGGACAAAAGATTCCTTCTCAGCACTTACATGTTTTTTGCTTTCCAGATAAAACTATTTCTATGTTAATTTCATAGACAGAATTCTTACATACATTTTCACTGAAAACACTTAGCACAAAATTCTGTTTTTCTGCAGAACAGGGGAGCTGGTACCTGATAAAGTCCTTCTGAAAAACCACCAGCCCTTCTCCTTTTCACAACAATCAATTTGTCTCTTAACATTGGCTAATTTTTAACTGAATCAGTTGATTTAATATTCAAATTAGAAGATAGACTGTGATTTAGGACTCTATTTTAAAACAAACCATTTAACAAAAATTTTTTAATAAATTTTCTCTGACCAATTTATAGTTTTGCTTTAGTATTATTTACTCAATGCAAAATTGAAGATTTTTTTTTCCTTGTTGTTGTTTTTTAAAGGCAAGGGAGCTACTTGTATGGATAGAAAAAGTATCTAAGAAGAGAGTCAGCCTTAGAAGCTGAGTAGGAGAAAACGTATTTTTGGGTGGCACTAATTCAGTTACAACCACAATAAAGCAAGACCACAGTTACAAACTCACCTGCACTATACAATGGCATTACATATTCTTGCTGGAAACGTACACAAAGATTTTGCCTAAATAGCTCTAAATAGAAATAAAGTAGACTTCACAGAAGATAGAAAAACAGTTAGATTAACATGTTACCCAGAGAGGCAAAATGCAGTGCTAAGAGGGCAGAAATATTTGATTCTGTAGCTCCCCTGCTTACATTTAGAAGCATGGGCACTTGCCTTTATAAATTCTTACAGCTCAACAGGATAGTAAGAAACCACACACCTCACCTTTAAACACGTACTTAACTGGTCAAGTTAATTAAAGTCTCTGGGGAAGGAATTGAGCATACGTTAAAGGCAGTATGCCTTGCTTACACCAGGCTATTAAGACACGGTAGTATGTGTCAGTTAACATGTGCTAACATCACACCTTTAAATCCTACAAAAGGGCAAACTGCATAGGATAGCAGACTTTCCACATACCTCCTTTCCCATTTCATCCATTGTCCTCCACAGATTGTTGAAATCTAAGATGGCAAAAGGGTTCCACATAGTAGGAAATGCACCCTTAAAAGGATAACTTTTACCCTAAAAGAAAAAGAAAAAAAAAGCATAATTGGCATCTAATGATACACATTAGTGATTCACTTGAATGACCATGACCTCAATGCATATGAATTACTTCTGAAGAATTAAACGGTTACCAGACAATTCCAACCAGTACAAAGTAGTAATCAGTTGACAGGTTTGCTAATCTGCTGCACATGAGCTAGAGTAGAATTAATATGAAGAACAAATAATAAGAATATTATAATTTTAAAAGCAGAATAAATGAGCTTTAAATTGACACCCCAAACCAAGACAAGTAGGGTTGTCAAGACCAGCACAAAATGTAGGTGGCATTGGAGTGGTGGCATTTTATTTGGGTCAATCAGTTTGATACTGTATATTTGTGTTTGGTTACACTTTCTTAAATAAGATTAAAATATTACATTGTTATTCATTTTAAACAGACAATATTAGTTTCCTTCGAAAACAAAGCAAAGTAACTGATCGGCTTTACCATGCATACTCACGTATAAGCTGAGATTTTTATGCCTGAAAATTGGCTTCAAAACAGGCACTTGGCTTATACACAAGTGAATACGGTAGACAGCCCCAGCCCTGCAGTTTCGCTGACCAGTGTGGCTGGAGCCACCACCTTGGGCAGTCTGCCTGAGCTGGGGTTAGAGTAAGGAGTATCTGGAGCGGCCAGGTAAGGGGGGAGTCAGCCTGGGCATTGAGGGGGATTCAGGGAGGCCAGGGAAGCAGCAGCAGCAGGGCCTGGGGTTTGGGAGTCAGGGAGTCTAGGGAAAGCAGCAGGAGGACCTGGGGGTTTCAAGGAGGCCGGGGAAGAACAGGGGAACAACAGCAGGAACAGAGAAGGCAGCAGAGAGCAAGGGGGCAGCAGTGAGGAATGGGGAGAGCAGGGGGGCAGCAGGAGGAGCAGGGAGAGGAGGGGAAGCAAAGAGAGTGGGGGGCAGGAGTGAGGCGTGGACAGAGCAAGGGGACAGGGAAAAGCAGAAGCAGGGATTTGGGGGTTAAGGATGGTGTCAGGAACTCCAGAGGAAGCCAGCAGCACAGGGTGGGGGGGGGGGCGCGGGGGTTAAGGGCAAGGCCAAAAAGGGACCTTGGCTTATACACAGGTCACCCATTTGTGCCCCTTTTTGGGGGCTCGGCTTATGCACGGACTGGCTTATACCCAAGTATATATGGTATTTCAAGAAGATGATGTTGGCCCTAGATCAGTGGTCTTCCTGAAGCAAACACAACTTATCATTTCAAGAAGAATGAAAAGGTAGCACTTGTGAACCATTGCTCTTTATTCGTCACTGATATCCTCCATGGTTTGTAGGTGTAAATTTCAGATAGATAGTGTGATAAGTCTGGAAGTCACTATTATATTGACTGTATGATGATTTAATAATTAGATTTTACATATAGTTATTACTCTGAATTCAGGAAATATAACATTACAGAAGGAATGGGGGAGAAGTCTGATTTTTAGATTCTATTTTGTTTTCTGGGGATTTTCCTGGTTGTTTTTCTGGCTGTCTCTCACATACCTGATAGTTTTGTGAAGCTATTAAAGGTCACTGATGTTACTTATCCATTTCCAAAGAAAACATTCCAGAGGTTACTGAGAATATTCTCTGATAAGAATGCCAAGGGTTATTTAGTGCAGCATGAATGTACAGCCTTGGGGGGGGGGGGGAATCACAATTCATGCATTTACAAGGGTATTGCAACAGTAAAAAAAAAAAGTGGATATAATATTACATTTTAATAAACATTTGATACAGTGTCTGTAAAATGATTGTTGGAAACTTGAATTTAAATTGATTTGCATATAAGCATTATAATATGGTTAAAATTCATGATTAAAAAAAGAAATGAATAACAACAAACAATAATGTATCATCCTGAGTAGTGTACAAGGCTCACGCATACAGCACTGTTAAGCCTGGCCTCTTTATCAGCAGCCCAGGTGAGGAGACGAGGAGCACATTAGTTCTTCTTCGAGTGCTGCTCGCATCATTCAGTTCTAAGTGTCTGCATGCTGCAGCGCACGATTGGTCAGAAACATTTTAGCCCTAGACTGTCAGAGAATGGTCAGTGGCCAATGCCCCCTCTGGCCACTCCTGTGGCTATATATCTGGCCCTGACCCTAATCCCTCGCAGTTCCTTTTTCCGCCCTCAGCAACAGTTTCAGAACAGCCCATCCCTTGCAATAGCAAGGCACCTGTATATTCGTCTCATTTATGAACTGCCCACTCATATTAGAGGATTTTTTTGTGACATCGTCCCACCACAACCAGGTGCACCCACTGAGTCGTCCTTACCAGAGCCAGAACACCACTCCCAACAACTGCCCACCGTGCCAGGGTTCAAGCCCTGTGCAAGTTGCGGTAAGGCCTTCCTGAGGGATGACCCCCATGAGAAGTGCCCCAAATGCCTGTTTAGCAAGAAAATGCTCCATCTGTTGGTCCTTTAAACCACTGACCATAAAAGACAGAGAGCAGAAGCTTTGCATCTTAGCCTTACAGCAGGCACTCCAGCCAACCCCCAAAACATCAGGTCCCTCTGCTGAAAAGCCAGCATCACGAGCCAAATTGGCATCGGAGTCTGCTCAGCACAGCTCCCCGGAGGAGCAAAGGAGATGCCCAGTGCCGACCTTGGCACCGAAGCAGTGGCACCGCTCCGTCTCCCCCAGACCAATTCCCGCCAGGGAACAAGGCCCTACAGCCATTCAAGTGCCCTCCACACTGGAGGCCTTCGAGGCTATGAGGGCCCTCCTTATCCTGCCCTCGCCCACACTGCTGAAGCCAAAACCAAGAGGTAAACCAGCCTACCTCTCACGAAAATGGGCTACTACAAAGCAGCGCCCGTCAACAACAACTTCTGCCCCGTGAGCTTCCCTGAGTCAGGTGACACTGGGGCAAGAAGGGTTAGTGGTGGAGACTCTGGCCCCGACTGGCACTGAGCTGGGGAGAAAAGCTAAGCGGTCACATCCATGCACCCCGCCTCGGCATCGGAGCACTTTGCTGGTGCCCCAGTTATGGCACCACCCTCACCCACCCGGCACCAAAGCCCCATGACACTGAAAATCACATTCCCCAAGTCCCTGGGAGCTGGTGCCATGCAGAGCAGTCAGCCCCAGCCACTGGGTAGTCAAATCTACCCATGAAAGATCTCTGGCACTAGGTCCTTCTTGGTACCTTTCTACCAGCTGGTCCCCTTCATCTGGGCCCTTAGAGGACAAACCCTTCCACGGCGCCATGCAGTGCAGAGGGGATGCCCTCCCCTCTGGCCAAGACAATAAACGCTCGGCTGAAATCTTATAGAGAGGACCCCACACCTATTATGACCTCCACAGGGTCACGACTCACCAGGGATAGAAATTGAGCCCCTCAGGGAAGACCAAGACCCCCTTTTTGCAGTGGCACTGGAGGTGACCTTGATGCCATTGCATGATAACATGCAGAGAACTGTCAGGGCCTGCTGGCAAACCCGAGTCTATTTCACCAGTCTCAGAAGTGGCTGGACACAAATACCAGGTCCCCCCAGAGGCTTTTCCCTTTCTGGTAGCTACCCCAGTATTGGGCTCCCAGGTGGTGGGAACCTCCCAGAGTCAAAATAGGGCACAAGACAACTGACCCTTCTCCTGACCCCACACTTGACATCATGGGACGGAAGGTCTATTCAACCTCCTCCTTCCAACTCCACGTAGCCAAACACCAGGCACTGGTTGAGAGATACATACTGGATCTGTGGGAGTCCATGAGGCACTTCCATGGTTTCCTCTCCCAGGAGCACCTCGATGACTATAATTCCGTTGTAGAAGAGGGCATGCAGGGCTCCCACGATGCCCTCATAGCAGCATGGGACACCTCAGACACAGCTAGCAGGGGCATCACCTCAGCCGTGGTATTGCTCTGCGCAGCGTGGCTCCAGGCTGCTGGCCTTCCTCAGGACATCCAGCAGGCCAGTCTGGGCCTCCCCTTTGAGGGACAGTTCATAGCTGCAGGAGCCACTTATGCTATGCTCCGCAGCATAGGAGATCCAAGATCCTCAACTGGGTCCCAAGGCACAATCCCACCACAGGGCCCCAGGCAGCAATATGAAGCCCGGCAACCTGCTGAGCACCTGGGGCAACGGGTCCAATGGGACCACTCCTCTCACAAAGATAAAGGGGGCCTGAATGGACTAGAAGACTCTCTGTAGGGTGTGAAACCCACACCACCTCATGGGCATACGCCCCAAACATTTCAAGAGGTGACCCTCACTGGGTGTACCTTTCCTCAGGACAGGTCCCCGAGCCGGTGCCACTCAAATTGCCCCCTCGCATTCACATTAGGGGTCTCTTACTTTCCACCCAGGTCAACATAAATCCTGGCCAGATGATTCAAAATCAGCCAGAACTGTCAGGGAAGGTAAAACAATAGTAGTCTCTCTATGTAGCAGGGGCCAATATCCACTCTTAGATTATGGGGCCTGAGCATGGCTCTGAAGCAAGACGGGACGGGGGACCAAATTTTACCCCCCCCCCTTTTTCAAATAGCACATAGCATGACCTCCCAATGGGGATATCCACTTCCCCTGGGATCCAAACTTCTTTGAATACTAAAAGCAGCAGAACGCTTCTTCCTTAGACCTTAAGCTGAGCAACCATGGAACACTAGCCACCCTCCTAATATTGGCCAGACAAGTTTTGCCCTGTCCCTTACTGATGGAGAAGACCACTAACTCCACCTCTTTCCTGTTTGGATCTGCTTGGAGGAGCAGTGTGAAGGAATTCTGCCCTCTCTATTACCATACACCTCGCCCCTCTCTCATAGAGGGTGAATTTCTCAGGGCTCCTAGTGAAGTTAACAAGCGGGTGACAATTTTTACCCCCCCCACCCCCCTTCACCTCGCCCAAAGGGAATAACTACTTTTCCCCGAGATGAATAATCCTGGTTAGTGACTTCCCACGTGGCAGGTCACACAGTAACACAGAAATCCAAGAGGAGCTGTTTATTAACACACCATTGGCAGGACAAAGGCCTCTCACTCCAATTCCTGGTCCAGTATCCAACCCTCGGACATGAGTCCTTCAAGAATTCGAGAGACATGGATGGGGTAGGAAATCTTCCCCATCTTGCTTAGGCCATTGGGTGGATTTGGGTCATCCCCCCCAGCAATCAGGGAGGGTATATTTTACATGAGCCTCATGCACTCCACATCCCACTACTCCCTAATTCCTGGATAGGGCATAGTGACCACGTCAGCAGGGTCCACTTAACAGCACTCTCAACCCACGCGCATGAGTAAAGGGAAAGCGCTTCAGTGCTTTATCACACCACTAGTAGCAGACCTTAGGAAGGTATTGGGAGGTCTTACCCTCAGCCCCAGGTTTGCCCCACGACACTTCTGAGATGTGGATCAGCACCACCCTACAATCCATTGATCCCGGGTAATGCACACCCCTTTTTCCGTGACACTCCTTCCAACCCTCAAATGGTGGTCTAAGGCCTCCTAGCAGGTAGAAGGGGCAGGCCTGACTATGGCAACAGGTCCTTTGTTCAGTCCCCTCCAAAGCTCTTTACCTGGTCCCCTCAAGCAGTTAAAGGAAATGTTCTTTACACTTATCCTGAAGAGAACTGTCACCCGTGGGTAAGGAAAGAAGAGCCCCTTGCCTCGTGGGTACCTCTTCCCATTCGGCTCCACCCACGTGCCTCCATGGATATCACCTGGTTCCTCTCAGCGCTCCTTTCCTCTTCGGTTCGTTCCTTTGCTTGGGACCCATCTCCCCACCCCACCCCTATCACCAAACTAGGTAACAGTGGGTGTCAGAGTGACCTTCTTCTCTCTAGGGAGGTAGAAGTACGTACCCCATCCATATGTCTCTGGAAGAACCCTTAGCACCCAAAGGGAATGATAGGGGCTACAGAATGCTGCTCCAGGTTTGCTCAAGCTACTGGGCCATAGCCCAATACAAAGCAACTCTCCAGGGACTGGAGTCTTGTTCTGCTACAATCCACAGGCGGTTCGGAATATGGAGAGGGACCACCTGAGAACCTACAGACCCAGGACTCCTGTGGCAGGGAGAAAAGAGGGTGCACCTGCTAACAGGTCACCCATCCCAGTGAGGGGGAAACATGCAGGGTGCCTTTGTATCTACTACTTCCTCTAGGTCACTCCTACCTGTAAATTGGAGTGAGGAAAAATTGAGGGATATGGACAACCAACCTCCCAGTTTGCAGGGAGATCATCTAGACCCATGACAAACATTACTATCCTTCAATATTTAATATCCTTTCATCCTCGTTTTAGTCCCTATAGGTATCTCTCCCCATAAAGGGCTGGGTACCCTTGGGTTGGACTTGTACCAGGGAGAAAGCCTGAGACAACATTATCACAATATGCTTGCAGGTCACAGGTATGGACCCGCTGCTTGGAGCCTTCCCTCCCCTCTAAACTCAGGGTTGGTTCCCCACCGGCCCCTTCCCACGGGAACAGATTCTCATTTTTCCCCAGGGAGAGTCATACCTGGACCTATCTATTAGGACTGGACCAGGTTATCACATACAGTGATTGCTAGTTCCAGTTCTTCGATGCTGGTGAGTCAGTGTTCCCCTCCTTCCCCTCTTATCTTCAGAGGCTCAGAAAGCACGCACCCTCTGAGGGTTGGGGTACGTTGCTAGTAGGGGAAAAAACCTTTTCCCTTATTAGGTCAGTCAATAGTCATCACAATGGCTTTTAGCAGGTGGGGTCATGCATCCTTCTTCAGAACATCGTATTGCCAACTTGGAGTGGCAAATACCACCCTTGACCTCTATCAGGGCCCTGGCCTTTGGAACCAGCCCAGAAACTCTTTTGTTGAAGTATTAAATCCCATAAACGTGGAAAGGGTGGACTTATCTCCCCTTTCATTCCTTTCTTTGAGTCGTGACAATTATCTGTCACTTCTGAGTTGAAGAACTGTGGCCCTGTTATGTCTTGCTTGCTTGATTAGTTATGTCAGCAGTGAGGGCAACAAAACGGGTTAAGATCACCCTCTGCTACTGCTGCAAGCCCCTCAGGTAGGTGGGACACAACCTCTTGGTGTCTCTTGTGCGGTATTCTCACAGAAGAACTGGTGGGCTAACAACTTTCCTCTACGTAGGCTAGATGGCCTACTATTCTGGTGCCCAACCATGGCTTGGGTTTGCCATTCCAACCGTAGCCAAGCTGATGGTGGGAGATAAAATCAACTCAGCCCACCTTCAAAAGTATGGCTAGTAGTCACCTAGAACTGAATGATACAAGCAGCGCTTGAAGAAGAGTGGTGGGTTACTTAGCAGTAACTATCCGTCTTCAAGATGGGCTGCTTGCATACATTCAGGTTGCTCCCACCACCCCTGCTACTTGGAGTTGACAAACAGATGGGATTGAGGAGGATCAGAGTCAGGGCCAGATATATAGCCACCGGAGTGGCCAGAGGGGGTGTTGGCCACTGACACTGCTCTGACAGGCTAGGACTAAAAAGTTTCTGACCAGTCATGCGCTGCAGCACGCAGACACCTAGAACTGAATGTATGTGAGCAGCCCATCTCAAAGGAAGATGGTTACTGGCAGGAGCGTCGCTGGTGCTGGGCATCCGGGGTACATGCCCTGAATCCCGATGCCAGTGCCCCGGGTCTGGTGGGGCCCCCCCACCCAGTCTCTGGCCCGATTTGGCCGGAGATCCGGGGCCCAGCCGCCCACGGCTGCAGCAGCCCCATCCCCAGCTGGGGATCTGGGGCTTGGCCATGGAGGCCGCTCCTGGCCCCGTCCCCAGCTGGGGATGCGGGGCTCAGCTGCCAGTGGCCACGGAGGCCGCTCCTGGCCCTGGCCCCGTCCCCAACCAGGGATGCGATGCCTCTGGTTACTGGTAAGTAACCCACCATTAAATCTGCAGGTGTTGTAGACACCAGAGTGTAGCAAAAGCAAAATAATACAAAGGGACCCTGAGAAATAACAAAAATTAGGGAAAAATACCAAAATGAAATATAACTTTGAAAACCACAAGCTAACAATGCTTGAGGACATCAGATTGACAGGAAGGAAGCTACTTAGAAAGCAGTAATGTCAAAAGCAAACCCAAGGGTGACAGCAATAGCAAATTGCAAATCAGTCTGAATGAGAGAAAAATACAAAAGACATGTATCTTGTACTAGTCCTCCCTAAGAAAGGGTAAAACTGTTGTTTCAAGTACCTTAAATTTTTGAGACCTACAAGCATGAAAGACTCAAGCATGAAAGACTCAAGAAAAAAATAAGACAGGAGCAGACAACCTTCTCTTTATTTGAGCTATCTATTTTGTCCTGTGCTTTCTTCTCCATCTTCGGCGCTTCTGTCTGACTTATCCCCTCGGAGTTAACTCAGATCTCATGAGCTTCCTCTCATGTCTCTGCAGGAGCTCATGACTGAAAAGACACTTAAAGCTTTCTTGCTTTCGGATTCTTCTTATTCTTTTATTACATTTGAACTGAACAAAGGGAGAACTCACGTGTCTCATTTGCAGAAAAGTGTGATGCATGATTTCTAATACAGCACAAGGAAATTTCAGTCTTGATAAAAGACAGCAATTCTAGAACTGAAGTTACCTTGGACACAAGCTATGTAAACGGATGTGCATTGCCATGCTTGCTCAGCAAGGTGTTATGTCTCCACCTAGTGGTGGATAGACCCGTTAGACTGATGAGCTGGCTACAGCCTGGCTAAGAGCAATGCATCTTTTAGCTCTTATGCATTAAGACAGGAATGTTAAAGATGCAGCCCACAAACTTCTTCCATCCAGCCCGTGACTGCACTCTCTGAGAGAAACAGAATGTGGTTTTGCCTACCCAGTGCTGCTCAATGCTGTGGGAGTGTTAGGTCTCATGACATCATGAAGTTTGGTATGCTAGACTGCGCTCCGCGAGACCACATTCTCTAATAGAGAGGCAGAGAGAGGCATATGGTGGAGCACAGCTTTGCGTACACAGCACTCCATGATGCCATGAGAGTGTCATAGTATTTCGACTGATGGTACGTATGGTCCACTTGAAGGACATTTAAATCAAATCTGGCCCGCCACAGCAGATGAGTTTGATACCCCTGCATTAAGATCAAGAGATCCCTGCTGCCAGTGACCAACCCAGTGACATCAACATTACATATGCACTGCTATAGTCATCTAGTTTTAGATCGTTGCCATAACTACTTATGAGAAAGGCTTCCCAACGGCAGGCAAAGGATTAAAACTATATGCCAAGCTGTACAAACTTTTTACCTTTTTCCATTTCTTTATACAGGTAGTCCTCACTTAGCGACCGGGTTCCGTTCCTGAAACCCGGTTGATAAACGAATTGGTCGCTAAACGAGGAGCAGCCCTTACTGGTATTTCAGGCATAATGTACTTTACTGGTAGCGGGTTTTTCAACCATCTGTAGATAGTTTTAATGTCACCTTTGCATCATTTATAACATTTTTAATATATATTTTAAATGTTTTAAGCTCTAATGTACTGAACTTAGTTTGCATAGTGTACTGTAAATACAGGTAATCATTTTTAATATTCTGAATAGTACTGTAAAGAAAAGGCCTAAAATAAACTCCATCGTGATAACTTTGTTTTATTGGCATAACTCCTTACATACTGTATTACAGAACATAAAAATGCAATCAGCAAAAATTATAAAAATGATGTACCAAAGAAATATGAAAATAAACATTCAGATTACATTGACATTTTTACTCATCAAATCCTTCAAAGTGTGGTTCAGCAGCAGGGGGGTCATCAATGTCATCGTTGGAGAGATCAGCAGGGTTATCAGGAGCTGTAGAAGGCCCTGGTAAGGGAGATGATGGCAAGGAAATGGAAGGACTTGTAAGGGTAGGGGTAGGGGTCCTGGATGGAACTTTAGAGAAGTATCTCGTTAGTGTGGTCTGCGTTGTAATTTTCTTTTTTTCTTCATAAATTTCACCATAGCATCGTAAAATTTCATTCATTTGTCATTCCACTTTCATGAACCGTTCAACATTCGGGTCCATACTCTCTAGTTCTAACATCGCTGCATTCACTTTGGAGAAGACATCAGCTAACCCCTTTACAGTGAACTTCTTTTGTACTTCTTCCACTCTTTCCTCTTCTTCTTCTTCCTCCTCTTTCAAGTGCTGCTGTGCTTCCAACTCTATTAAATCTTCGTTAGTTAGCTCTCCCTCGACATATTCCACTAATTCTTCAATATCTTCCACTTCAACATCTAAATTAAGCACATTAGCAAGTTCCACAATTTTTTTTATTTATGACATCAATATGTTCGTCTTTCTCAAACCCTTCGAAATTATTTACAAAACATTTCAGGCATTTTTTCCATATGCCTTGCATGCACTTTTCTGTCACTCCTGCCCAAGCTGATTCAATGTTCTTTATGCAGTGTAAAATATATGATTTCCAAAAACCGCGCAAGGTTACTTCACCATTTTCTGTTGCTGCTACCGCTTTGGAAAACGTTGCGTTCAAATATAGCGCTTTAAACGTAGAGATAGCCCCCTGGTCCATTGGTTGTAACACAGCAGTTGTGTTGTTAGGCAGATACACGACCTTTACATCAGGGTGTAGATCATCAAGATGCTGGGGGTGGCCTGGGGCGTTATCAGGTAGGAGGATAATTTTAAAGGGAACACCGTTTTCCAGACAGTAATGCTTGACCGAGGGTATGAAGCAGTTCATGAACCAGTCCTCAAATAAAGATTGTGTCATCCATGCTTTGTTATTTGAACGATAGTAAACGGGCAGCATGTGCTTACTAACCTGCTTCAGTGCACGTGGGTTTGCAGAACGATAGATGAGAAAAGGTTTTAACTGAAATCCAGTGACATTTCCTCCCAACAACAACGTGACCCTGTCCTTAAAAGCCTTGAAACCGGGCATTGCTTTAGCCTCTTTGTGTATGTAGGATCTTTCAGGTATTTTTTCCAAAATAGTCCGGTTTCGTCTGCATTAAGGATCTGTTCCGGACAATACCCGCCTTTCTCGATCATTTTGTCAAATTCATCCACAAATCTTTCTGATGCTTCTATGTCCACGCTTGCCGCCTCACCACTGATACTTCGATTATGAAGGCTGAATCTCTGACGAAAACGTTGAAACCATCCATGACTTGCCGTAAATGTTTCCGTTGACTCTTCATTTTCGCGCGCTTTCAACATTTCAAAGATACTGCGTGCCTTTGCTTGAATTATTAAAAGGCTCATTGGCATTCTTTTTTTGTATCTGGTCGTCAAACCATATCGCCAGTAATTTTTCCATTTCGTGAATGAGGCCTTTCTGCTGCCTAGTTATTATGGCTTTATATCCTTTTGATGATTTCACTGCTTCTTTCACTCGATCTTTATCCTTCAAGATCGTTGATACAGTTGAATGCGCCAGCTCCAAGTCACGTGCTATCGCTTTAACATTCTTACCAGCTTCATATTCATTTATCATCTTCATTTTTGTCTCAAGATCGATAGCCTTCCTTTGTTTCTTGGCGCTTTCTCCAGGTGAAGTCATGCTCTTCCTTTTCGCCAACATCTTGTACTTTGGGGTGCACAATAAAGTAAAAATACATAGACGAAAAACGCTAGATCTGACTGCAGGAACGAGATGAATCTGAGAGAGTTGATGCGAGTTCTCGTACATCGCCATAATACCAACTCGTCAGAGAGCTGGTCATAACTCCGAGGGGTCACTAAACGAGTAGGTCACTAAGTGAGGACTAGCTGTATATAATCCTGAGATCAAGTCAGAGTGGCATCAGAAATATTCAGGGGTGGCCAAACTTATGGAACTCAAGAGCCACACACGTCAATTATTAAACCTCTGAGAGCCGCACTGAGGCATATAACCACATACTTTTACCTACTCCAAAATTACTAAGCTTAAAATTCATTGTGCACTTTAATTTTATCATAAAAACAGGGCAAATATTTATCCTACTAATGTCAGATTTTAATAATTACTTAACGTTACCACAAAAACTAAGCATATACAGTAAAACATTAGCTGTCACTGGATGTGGAAGACTGCAGGCTAGTGGCAAGTTTTTAAAAATCTGGGAAGTAACTTGTCAATTCAATAGATAAAAGCTCTCTCAGGTGCTGATCTCTAAGTATTGCTCAATGTTTCGATTTAACAAGTTTCCTTGTGGAATACAATCCTTCACAGCAGTAAGTTGTGCCAAAAATTGAAAGTAATCTACATTCAGTTTTAAACTTTTCTCCTTTGTATTTTCATTTCTTATTATTCCACGTCATGTTTAGGACTTGTAAAACAATTTTATTTTAACAAGGAGTAAACTGCATTAGGACCTATGAGCAGGAGCGTCGCTGCCCTGGGGAGGGCTGGGGCACCAGCCCAGGACCCGCCCCCAGCCCAAATGCCCCACCTCCATCCCACATCCCCCTGGCCGGGGACAGGGCCGGAAGCCACTGCCACGTGCCACCGCGGGCGGCTGGGCCCCGCATCCCAAGCCAGGGACAGGGCTGGAAGCGGCCGTGGTGGCTGGGCCCCGCATCCCTGGCCTGGGAGGGGGACAGAAGCAGCCACGGGCAGCTGGGTCCAGTATCCCCGGCTGGGGACAGGGCCAGGAGCAGCTGCGGGTGGCTGGGCCCTGCATCCCTGGCCAGGGACGGGGCCAGAAGCAGCCACTGCTGCTGCAGGCGGGTGAGCCCTGGATCTCCGGCCCAATTGGGCCTGAGACCGGGAGAGGCGGAGCCCCACCTGATCCGGGGCACTGGCGCCAGGATTCAGGGCACAGGCCCCATGTGCCTGGCGCCAGTGACACCCCTGCCTATGAGAAAATCTAAACATGCCACGGCTTCCCCAACCATGCCGCACTTCTCCCCCAACCCTCATTGCCACTTCCTTGCCATCTCTTACTACACTACTGCTTCTGTGCTGTCCCCAACCATGCTGCGCTTCTGCCCCCTGTCCCTGACCATGCTGCAGCTTCCCTGTCAGCCCCCACCATGCCGCTGCTTCCCTGCCAGTGCCAACCATTGCACAGTTCTCCCCCGTCTCCCACCATGCCGTGCTCTTCCATGAGCCACACTTTTTCTTTGAAGAGCCACATGCAGCTCGTGAGCCGCAGTCTGGCCATGCCTGCTATATATGCTATTCCATTTGGGCATTTAATTTCACTTGTCAACATCAGCACCAAAATGACCAATGGCATGGATTTTCACAGTCATTTTATTCATAACTTCACTTACTATTTTGCAAAAATCAGAGTTGTGGTGAGAACAGCAGCAACGGGGCCTGCTTCAGTAAATGATGTTTGGCTGCTGAGAAGGGCTGATGACCTGTTGCACAGGACCAGAAAATACTGAAGAGGCTGACAATACAAAGGACAAATTCATATAATAAAACCGGGCAACCCATCAAACCATCAGAAACATGCAAAGAGAGAACCAAAGAACTTCAAGTAAAGTCTCACCAGATATTATAACCCCAAAACTAAAACAGGAATTATTCCATTCATCTGCTCTGGAAATGAGCATAATAAACAATGCCTTCCTTAGCCAATGTCAGGGCTCTAGTGGTGTGTCCTGCACACACCTATCCTTAGATCATTGGTTCTGAACCTTCTGTGGGTCACAACACACTTCATGAGAGGTCACAACTCTAAAGGACACACCAGCCCACTCCCCTAGGCTGATTCCCGCCATCTCCCCAGCTCTCCATGACACACCTGCCACTATGTGACGACACACTAATGTGTCCTGACACAGTGGCTCAGAACTGCTGCCTTAAATTACATTAACACTATGGCAAACGAGGAGAAAATTGCAGTCATGTCAGAGCCATAGAAATGTAGCACCTCCATAAACCCTGCAGGTGCAAGGTATATGCTCCAGATACTTTCCCTCAGGAAGAAATGGACACAGACCAAGCATGGAGTAGGAAGAGGGAAGCTGTGATTCTGCCCTTTCCCCCACACACTCCAACCAGAAGAGCTTGCTGGTCACAATAGAGAGATACAGAAGAGTCTTCTGTTACACCACACAAAGTGGTATTGACAATTATTGTCCCCCTTCCAGCAGCCATGAAACCCCAATTACAACTATGTGTCTCAGAGGCACAATGTCTCCTGATGCCTGTGCAACACCCCCTGCCCTGAGTAGAGCGTGAATGAATGTTGAAGCAGCCTCTTGACTGTTAACTATTAGAAGTGGAAGTCATGTGTCTCATTCATCTGTAAAACACCATGAATTTTTATGGTGCTGTATAACTCTTGCAATAAAAATAATCTGTTCCTATTCTAAGATGGTTGCTCTCAACTAATGTTCTGTACCTCCCTAGGGGTCTGCAGACTATCCCTAACATTTCTGAAGGAGTTTGCACCTCCACTTAAAATTTTTCAGACGCCTTGAGAAAAGGCTGAAAACCTCCATTCTAAAAAACTGGATGTACTGTACAAAGCATTCTTTGCAACAAGCAAACATAGTTATTCCTTTAGCTAAACCATTTCAACCTAGTAAATGCACGTTCTAACACCACCCGAATGTCATCCTATAAATTGATTCACTGCAATACATGTTTGTAAGTATGTGGTGCCTGCACCTGATTTACAGCATGTGAGCAGTCATACCAGTTGCCTTCCCTGCTTAAAAATGAGCGATGCCATGAGTGATGTCTGATACAGCAAGGAACAAAGTACGAGAGAGACACAAAAGAGAGCTATGTCAGCATTCAATTTATATAAAAAACACAGTCTCTCTCAGCTGAAGCTCAATGGAACACTTTTAGAAATTTGCATTCTTCCAACGAATGAGTAAGAACCTAAAATTGTGCAAAACCTGTCACTTACTTTCTCTGCAAACAACTTCTAAGGCATGCTGGCTAGCAAACCAAGCCAAGTAACAAATCTGCTTCTGTGATGGACAACTAGAACTACACATACAATTGTATTAGACTTGTCAAATTTTCTTTTGCTTTATTAGAAAAAGGCCAGTCTGAACTACAGGTCCACTCTCTCTGCTCATTGTTCTGGATCCCACGTTATGATAAATTAGTTACCATACTCATTTGTATGCTATAACTGGAGTAATCTATCTAATTTGAAGTAAATAATTCCATATAAAAATCTGAACCAAAAAGACAAATGAAATCACGAAGTCAAGTACTCATTTAGGAGAGAACGCTCCTTTACAATCTTAATTTGGTCCTATTGCACATATGCCTTAACCAGCTTTTATTTAGTAGTTCACATACTGTTAATCCTAGTCAGCTACGGCTGACAGTCCTCTGTAAACAGTGATGTGCAGGAGTAGCCTTATTTTACATGCAGCATAAGCAAGCACCTACAGTTGGAACAATCATTCTGAAAGGCAGTGGAGGTAAATTGCTAGAACTGGGTTTGGCCATATTAAAGACCAGAGTCCCACTCCCTGTTCTGCCAATAAGTGATCTTGGGCAATCTTTCAGATCCTTGCTTATTTCACTGCAAAAGATTCCACAGGGTAAAGGATACTTGCCTGCTCCTATAGTAGGATTATCAGGCATTCCTTTATAATAAGCTTTTAGAAGTACACAAAATTAATACCAGTTAGTGAAATTTGTGCAAATAGAAACCATGGTCATCTGGCTCCCAGAATTGCATGGTTGTCTTTTTTGGATTTTTTTATGCTGGAATAAAAATGCCTACAAAATTAATCCCATTGACATGTTTTTTGTTTCAGTCCATAAACATCTTTGTGGGTATTTTTGG
This sequence comes from Podocnemis expansa, assembly GCA_007922195.1. Classification (NCBI taxonomy): domain Eukaryota; kingdom Metazoa; phylum Chordata; order Testudines; family Podocnemididae; genus Podocnemis; species Podocnemis expansa. Next base: position 52,723,591 of record ML681989.1, read on the forward strand.
ATTTCTTCTCTTTTCTGTTCTTTTAAAGAAAAATAATGTGGGCGGGAGATGCTTCAGTTTGGGGAAAACAATCATCCTGAATTGACTCTCTGCTTTTCAGTGAAGAGACAGGAACCCTGCATAAATTCAGAGAATATATTTTATTTAAAACAGAAAACAATGTTGGGATCCCTCAAATTTTTATGGTGCTCCAGGCTCAGAAATGTGTTGGCTAAAAGTGATGCCTGACACCAGCTTGGCTCCAAAACACATGGATGAAACTGAGTGGAATCAAGCGTCTGTTCCTGTATATGAAATAAGCATTTGTCTAGGCTCTGTTTCTATAATGATGTTCTATCAGCATCATAAGAAAAAAGATCAGTTATTGCAATCAAGTGCAATTTAAGCTCTGCTCCCACAAGTCTGGATTAAACGAATCAAGTGGCTGCTTATAACCTTAGCTCCTAGGTAACAAAAGGAAAGAACTCGAATGTGGAAAGTGAAAGTTTCTTGACATTCATTCAATTTTAATTACTCAAAAATGTTGTTCTGTTATGTAATTTTTCTTATTCCTTTCATCCACACACAAACCATACAGTTACAAATGCCAGAATTCAAGTGACCTTCACTGATGTTCAGAATCTTCCTGCTCTACACAAAGTTGAGAGAAGTGACTGAGGACTATGCATCTTTGATTTTTTTTATTTTGTCTGTATGTTATGTAGCACCTTCTGCCCTAAGGTATTATAAATAATTATTTTGTTCGTTAAAAAAAAAAAATCTAAATGCAAATTCACTGCTTGCAATCATTGCCAGATGGACAGCACTGCAAAGTGAAGATGTCCATTCATCCACAGGGTAGGAGTAAAGCAGGCAACACAAAGGCAGAAAAAGCAAGGAGTCCTGTGGCACTTAAAGACTAACACAGCGGTTCCCAATGGGTCCGTGGACATGTTCCAGGGCCTGCCATGGCTCTGCTCCCGGCCGGGGCTGGAACCCAGCTGCTGCACCAATGCTCTCTCTCAGGGCTGGATACTTGGCAGGGATGGGGATGGACAGAGGGCTGCCTGCTACCGCTGCTCACTGGCTGCAGATGCCGGTGGTGGCTCGGTTTCGCTCCCTTGCAGGGGCTGCCTGCTCCCACTCCCCTACAGGGCCTGGCTGGGGGACCTGGAGGCCCTGGCTCTGCTCACCATCCCAGCAGCTCACTCTGCTCCCCTGCAGGAGCTGGCTGGGAGCCACGGCCATGGCAGCCCCGTTCACCGACACAGGGAGGGGGAGAGGGAAGGGGCCATGGCTGCAATGGCTCCTGCTCCCCACCCAGATTCTGGAAAAAACCATCCTGGCCACCATAGATGTAGAAGCTCTTTACACCAACATCCCACACAAGGATGGATTACAAGCTATTAGAACCACCATCCCAGATGCTGCCACAGCACAGCTTGTGACCGACCTCTGTGCCTTTGTGCTCACCTACAACCAGTTCAGATTTGAGGATAATTTATACCTCCAGGTCAGTGGCACGGCTATAGGTACCCACATGGCCCCACATTATGCCAACATTTTTATGGGCGACTTAAAACAATGTTTCCTCAAGTCTTATGCCAAAGCACTTCTCCTCTACTTATGCTACATTGATGGCATCATCATCATCTGGACCCACAGCAGTGATGCTCTTGAAGATTTGCACAGAGATTTCAACAATTTCCACTCCACAATGTAACTTAGCCTGGAAGACTCCACACAGGAGATCCACTTTTTGGACAAATTAGGGATGGACACATCAACACCACCCTATACTGAAAACCTACTGATCGGTATAGTTACCGACATCCCTCAATCTTCCATCCAAAACACACCATATGATTCATTGTCTACAGCGTAGCCCTAAGATATAACCGCATTTGCTCTGATCCATCAGACAGACAGATATCTTCAGGATCTCTATCAAGCATTCTAAAAACTACAGTACCCACCTGGGGAAGTAAGAAATCAGATTGACAGACACAGACAGGCACCCCAAAGTCAACTACTGCAGGAGAGGCAAAAAAAAGAAAACAATAGAACGCCACTGGTCACCACATACAACCCTCAAGCCAGACCACTAAAACAGATCATTAAGGACCTATGGCTTATTCTAAAAGATGATCCCTCACTCTCTCAAGCCTTGAGAGACAGACCTCTCCTTGCCTACAGACAGCCCCCAACCTTACACAGATACCCACCAGCAACTACAAACCTAACAACAGAAAGATTAAAGCAGGCACACATCCCTGCAAAAAACCGCGTTGCCAACTCTGCCTACATATCTGTACTTAAGACACCATCACAGGACCTAATCAAGCCAGCTACTCCATGAGGGGCTCCTTCACCTGCTCATCTACTAATGCAATATGCCATCATGTGCCAGAAATGCCCCCACACCTCATACATTGGACAAACAGGACAATCTCTGCAAAAAAGAATAAAGGGGCAGAAAACTGACATCAAGAATCACAACATGCAAAAACCAGTTACTAAGCACTTCCATCTTTCTAATCACTCTATGGATGACTTGTTAACAACTGTACTCAAGAAAGTCAATAGGACAGCAAGATGTCAAAGAGAAACAGCTGAATTAGAATTGATATGCAGATTAGACTGCATAAAAGTAGGATTAAAATCATGACTATGGCTTCTTTTCCCATTACAACAGGTAATTTGACGTCACCCTCCTCTATGTGCTGTTTCCCAGGGTTTGAATCTTAACAACTGCTCTGATTTGCTGTTACTATATGACCTGATCCCATATCTTACACTCCTTGCATTTATTTTCATCCCATTCTGTAAATTCCCCATCTTCAAAGCATCTGACAAAGTGGGATTTTCTCCCACAAAAGCTCATGTGATAAATAAATCTGTTAGTCTTTAAGTGCCACAGAACTCCTTGCTTTTTCTGCTGATCTAGACTAACATGGCTGCCCCTTTAGAACACAAAGGCAAGGTACCACATGTTTCCATCAATGACTGCTACCTCAGCTACAGCACGAGATGAATCAAGTTTGAAGACTGTATTTCAGTCTCTCGCTGCATTCAGTCCTCAGTCTTTCTTTTGAAAATGCTGATGAGAGTGACTTCAAAATTGTTGGGTTTTGTGATATGAATTCTTGCATGTCTCCCTCTCCTGACACCAGTTTATAGTTGGGGAAAAGTTGGGCTGATGACCTAGACATCAAAAAGTTCGGTATCCCACTACCAACACATTCAACCATCAAGACTTTAAAAGTGACATTAAATTTGGCTTCATTTTCAAATAACAAGATGCTCAATTTCTTAAAAGATGCAAAATGATTTTATATACTGGCCTAATTACTATTTGAATACACATTATCAGTTCTTCAACTAAATAATCCCCAATCCATAAGGCCCAGGGGAAAGAGGGATGAGTCACCTATCACTGACAGCAACTAAGATTCTGACATATTCTAGTTACAATGCATTCAGAGAAAAAAAATGCAGTATGAAAAATTGCTTCAATTTCATCTAGTCATTTAAAACCCATTTAAGCCATTATACGCTAAGCGATACTAACAGAAATGGCCATTAGGTTTTTGTAAAACAAGTCAATGACAAACAAATCATACTGCTTGACTCTAATGTATCCATGTATCACTCATACTACAGAAGTACACAAACAATATTATCTATGTACCTTCAGATACAGTAATCACTTATCCTACTGCCAATGAAACCCCAATACAACAGAGGTATCACATCTATTATTCATAAACAAGACCGTAGCAAACTACAGTTTAATAATCACAGTCGGTTCCACAGTAATATTGAAGAACAATGACACCCAGAAGGACTGCAAAGATTTTCTACGCAGATACATATGAGCATTGTGACCTGTTTATATCAATGTAGATCTGTGGTTTCAATATATGTTCACCATCTCTCAACACAAAGTGATTTCAGTGACATACTCAACAATCTGGCTCACCTGAAAGAAGTTCCCAAACTGTGCACAGCACTGTTACTGGTGGCCAAATCTTGAACAGGGTGCAGCACACCCTCTCACCCAAAAAACAGCCAGTTCTGTTGGCTAAAAGACATGGGGGGACAGAGCCCTACCCTACTCTCTGCCAAGCACATAGTTCCTATGAGCGTCTAAGGAGGTAGCAGGAACCTTGTTTACCGTCAAGAATCTGTCCCAACTTTGTGGTGGAGATGCTCCCTGTTCCATTCATGGCCTTCCATGAATTTGTGTAGGGCCTGGCCAATCTGGCCTTCAATGTTTTGGAAACATCCAGTGGAAGTTTTGCAATAGTCACTGCATGAAGAAAGTTCTAGAGACAATACCTTTCAGGACAGACAGATACCATTTTCAGTGGTTACTGCTTGGTATTTTCAATGCACCATAGTAAGACAGCAGGGAGTTTAAAAGGAACAGATGTGTTGTTGCCATATATATTGATGATGTCCTGGTCTGGGGCAACCCAAGAAACAGGACATTACATTATGAAAAGCTCTGATGGTGGCAAGAAACATGAGTTGGAATTATAACAAAGAAATGTACCATAAAATGGCACTAGTAAGTCTAGCAGTTTAATCAATGAATTTAGAAGAGTGAGCTCTGTCAGACTGCTGAAACACGTGTGAATGGAATGCTGTGATGCTGGCAAGGACATATGGAAACTCTGCAACTGAGAGTGGGAAAGACAAGCCACAGATATGAGCAAGTTCAGCTGATGTGAGATGTGTTTGTGCAAAGGTGGAATGTTTCTCTTTATACATGAAAAATGCATATTTTTCATTTGAGAGTTGGAGGATCATTCATTTCAAACACAGAAAATGTTCATACTGCTGGATTTTCTGGAGCACAGCCTCCTTCTTCCAGTCATTACACTTGGCAAATAAATTTCTATTATGTACACACTAAAAATTACAGATCTGTGTTTCAAGTGTCAACACTACATGATCATATGGGCATTGATAATCGGATTAGAGCAAGTATGATATATAATAAATAGGAAGATCAGCTGATAATCTGACCCTCACAAATGGGAACCCACATTTGTATCTCTATACTGTTTTAAAAGGAACATGTTAGTGGTTTAGGTCCCATATTTTAAACAAATGAATGGTCACACAATCAGGTAGCAAATATATGGATTATAAATATCTTTTCTGTTTTTTAAAAAATCTAAGATTTGATTACTAGTAAAACACAACATCCAACATTTTGGTAAGGTAAATAAAACATCTGGACATAATTTTCTTAAATGTATATATTTTTAGGCTCCTAACTAAAAATAGCTGGAGTATAATAAATGTTCATATTCCACAAAGCAAATTAATGGAAGCTGCATGTGCTTAGAACCTTTGAAGATCCAATTTCTTAAGCAGCTAAATAAAAAAAAAATGTTTTTCAAAGTTGAATCTTAGGCAGGCATGTTTGAAAATTTTGTCATACAAGCATACATTGCTTCTGCCGGCTTTTTGCAGCAGTTAAACTAGCAAACACTAGTCCCAAAGTTGTGTGGTGGTTTGTCTGGGTTTTTTTTTTTTGTAAGATTGACACATCAGCAAACAAATAAGCAAAAAACAAGGATGCTGAGTAATCTCCTTCAGAAGACTAGTGAAAAGAAAAGTCACTGTTCACAAGAAACAAAATATACAGGGCTAGAAATATTATCTTCAAGCTTCTGTGAAGGTATCATACACAATGTAAAAGCAAGCAGGAAAAAGAAATCCTGCATTAAAACTGGGCACTTAAAGATTAAAGAGAAACAGACACAAAACCCAATCTAGACAGCAAAGCCTAATGAAGAGGTACTCACTCAAAGACAGACAAGACAGTCTTTTAATTTCCTAGTACAAAGGAAGACTCATATGTTATTTGAATTTAAAAAGCCTCTGAAATGAATTAACTTTAAAAAGCTTGTATTTGCTTTTATGTATATGTAAAAATCAGTAGCTGATTTTGTAAGATGTACAGGGATGCTTGCTAAAATACTGGAAAGAAAATTTATAAAAAATGTTTCACCGATTTGTCAATGGTCACATCTTCCAGAATTTGATTAGATTTGGCCTGCACTACAAAGTTTGGTTCAGTATTTAGATCTGCACCCACTTAAAGCTGACAAACTTTTGAACATTTTGAGTTCAGCTTACAGGACTGAACTTCAGTCATAAGTTTTAATATCGTCGCCTAGTTTCCAGGGTGCAGACAAGTATATTTTCCATTTTTCACCATCTAAACTGGCCTCTTCGAATGTTTGCATTGCTTCTGGAGTAATGTGTGGAAAAGCTGTGGGAGGTTTTATAGTTAAAGACAAGAGATCTGTAGGGAGTATACTTAGGCCATGTATAAAAAAGAACAAAGAAATCCAATTGCAGGAAGCCACAATTATGAAATAGATTTAGCTGCACCTCCAAAGCTCCTGGATAGAGCATGTACTTTCTCCCTCACATAAAACAGCCAGACTAACTATGCAATTGTAATTAAGGTTTGTATTTATGATGCCATAAAAATAAAAATTCTGACAATATCTGGCACATGCCACTGTGTGTTTATGATGGTTACTTGCTATGAAGTTAGATCAAGAGGAGATGTTAGAGAAATGGAGCAGAAGATGTAAAACAAGGGCCTACATAAGGAACATCCCAGCAAATATTCAAACCCAACAACTAGGTTCATAGCTTTGAAGATGCAACTCCTCTGCCTAATCCTGGAAACACAGCTGTTACGTCAATGCTGAGAGAGAAATCAAAGAGAATACTACACAACACTAGATTGCTGCAAAGACCTTAGAAAAGGGCAGGATCCTGGGTGAGCTTCAAGGGACTTCCCAGGGTGGCAGTGAAAAGATGACCAGCTGGCAAACATAGGGACAGAGGGAAATTACCTGCAAGGGCAATGAGGGACCCACCTAACTAAGCAAAGATAAAATGTCAAGTCATGTGAGAAGTATACATTTTGGCTTTGCTTTTCTTTCTTAACCCAATATGCCTGAATACCAGACTCCTCTTTTCTAATTCATAATGGCTTCTTTTGGAATGGTTGTCCAGTGTCACCAAAAACATCTGCTGATTGCATACTTCCCAAAAGCGAGCCTCTCCAGCAGGGATTCAAGCTACTTTGGGTCTGCTGAAAGATCCACAGTGTGACACAGCAGTACTGAAACAGCAGACCCAATCTCAGAGTAGCAGGACCACAGGGTCTTCCCTTGATAAAAGTGGAAGCCCGGGCCTATTAACAAGAAAGGTACACTCCCAGCAAAATGGTTTAAAGACCAGAGGCAGAGCAATATTCACCCATCATTGGATAAATATAGAGGTGAAGGAGAAAGAAAAGCTGAAAATAATCATAGTGAAATCAAAACAAAATTTAGCCCATGGCAGCATTTACTATCCCATCAATTTTACATCTATCATACCCAAAAAGATACACTGTATACATTCTGTCCTGTGGTCTCGTTGGGCACGTCTACACAGCACTTTTATTTTGAAATAACACTCGTTATTTCAAAATAAAAGAAATTAGGTCTACATGACGTTTTCTTATTTTGAAAGGACGGACCTCATCCTTTCGAAATAAGAATCGTCATTTCGAAAAAGTAAAACCTGCCCCCCCCTCGAAACGGCTGTTATTTCGGAAGGGATATTTCGAAATAAAGCTGTTCTTTCGAAACAACACTGTGTAGACCTGTTGTTTCGAAACAGCTCTCTTGAAACAACAGGTCCAAACGGCTTTCTTTCGAAATATCCCTTCCGAAATAACAGCTATTGGGATTTCAGGCTTTCCCTTAATTCGAATTAACATTTTGTTAATTCGAATTAACCTATTTCGAAATAAGGATTTTATTTCAAAATAACTCATTTCGAAATCCTTATTTCGAAATAACAATGCATGTGTAGATATAGCCATAGAGGCGAGTTCAGTACTAACAACTGGTCAGTGTCAGCACAGAAAGCCTTTGAGAAGAGGGTTAATGGACCTAAGAATTAAGCAGGGAAAACAGTTTAGAAAAATATATCAGAATGCAGATCTTTTGTTGCAGTCATTGTTTAAATCCTTTGCATTTTTGTTTAAATATTGACTAATCAAAAATCCTGAAATTTGATTGGATTGTGCATTTCACCTGTCATAAGACCATATGATAATAGCTTTTCATAATATTTTACCCAGGAGTGTGACATAAAATTTGAAGCTCATTTCCTCAGAAGCAGCAGCTGCAAAACTTGGAAAGACTCTCTTCTGAGAAGATGCAACATCGTTCTATGTTTAATCAGAGGAAGGATGCTCTTTTGGGTCAGGCACAAGATGAGGAATAAGAAAATTGGAACTTTTACCAGATCTGCCACACAGATGGCATGTTTCGTGTACTAGTCATATGGGAGCTGGTAGCAAAAGCATCTGAGCACCCCTCTCTTCCAGGGTGGCTTAGCATCTCATGAGATCAGAGCATTAGTTACTCTGTATTTTAGTTTCCCCATCTTTAAAATGGACCTAATACTTAACTTGTAAAGTTTAACTCTTAATCCAAAATACTCAAAAATGGCCATTGTCTTAGCTGTGCCCAACCTGAGACACCCTGAACCTGATTTTTCAGTGTACCAAGCAGCCACAGGTTCTAACAGATTTCAGTTGCAGGCAGCTATGAGCTTTTCTGAAAGCCAGGCCCCCAGCATCCCAAAAAGTTCACCAAACAAATGGAGTCATCTAATGTCAGTGAGCACTGTTAAAAACATTGACATCAGTGTTTGACACATTGAGGATTTTTTTAATTGAAGGCTCAATATGTAAGCACAAATTATTGTTACATTAAAACTTCATACATGGGCCAGCCAGCCAGACATGTATGGGTAAATTAATAGGGCGTGCTTATAGTACTTTGCTAACAATTTTTTAAAAGCAGTCAGGATACAGTATTTTTAAAGTGGTGACATCCACTCAGAAATAAAAAATAGCAACCACCAATAATCTACACCCATCTGTAGTATATCAGCATGATTTAAAAATGACTACTACCTTACCTTGACATGATGAATAAGATATTCTACTTCATTCACTTTATATGTCTCTATTCCTAGTTCCTTAGACAACCGCAGGATGCGATTCTGTGTAGGCCCCACATATGCTCCTCCAAGGTCCACATACTGGACTTGCTTATTCTAGTTTCAAAAAAAGATAAACCTTTGAAAAATCAATCAAGAGATAAATAATGTAATCCAGAAACACTCTTTATGTTAATTGAGAATTTGAAGCCAGATTCCCCACCGACCTCCCCTATCCCAGAGAAAACCAACAAAAGGAAACCAGAGAGGAGAAAACTCTGTATTAGTTCTCTTCAGAGATATCTCCAGGGCATCTCTCCCAGGTGAGGTTTTGCTACACACATAATCCCCTTTTCCTTCCTTGTGGAACTGGTGTGTGTGTGTTTGGCGGGGGGGGGGGGGGGGGGTGATGACCCCAGAACATGCAAACATCCTGGAAAGTTGTGTGTCACCCCAGATCTTCCATACTTCTCCCTGTCTCCAGTTCTGCAATGTCCAGAGCTTCCCTACTTGCCACCACCCTGGAATTCCACCCTCCAGAGGGGTGGTTCTCTGCTCACAGATCAGTGCAGTAATTTAGATACTATTTGCAGGCATAATTACCCTTGCAGTGAAAGTTCTTCCTCCAACCCTGTCACGGGCTTCCAGCACCACAACGTTCAGTCCTGACTCAGTCAGCAATTTGGCTGCTGACAGACCTAAAGGACAAATGAGAAACAATACTGAACATTCTTAGCAAAGGGCAACTCCGCACTGACGGTTCTGTGGCCTGCATGGCTTCTAGACAGCCCGTAATCATTGCCCACAGTTAGCCAGAGGAATCATGAATTTTGAATATAAAGAGCTTGTAAGAAGAAAAAAAAATCTCAAAAGGCAACTAAGCGTGAATATAAAACAAGTTAGTGGTCATGTTTTCATATGTGCCGAGCACCTTCAGCTGCGATTGGCTTCAAGGGGGGCAGAGTAAGCTGAGCCCCACCTGAAAAGCAGTCCTAATTATGTAATAATGAAGGAAACAGCTGTTTTACTGTACAGAACACACATGCACAGCTCTCTGCACAAGAAACAAAAAACCAGAGCGCTCTCTCTGTTCTCTAATTTCTGCAAGTGTTAGGTTTTGTTTTTTAAACTCACCAGGTAAAATGGATGAAGTCAAATTCATACTAGGCCTGGCTGTCCTTTTAAACAGTTCAGTCAAGCCTGCTTTAAGTTGCCTCCTTTCCAAGCTAAGGCATTTTAGAGATCATTAATGTTTACAAGAAGACAGCTGGTTCTCTGTCCTCAAAGAGCCTACATTGTAGCCAAACACAAGACAGAACTAGTGACTATGGCAAATAGTGGGATGGAAATGGAGGGTGAGTAATCAAGAACACACGCTTCCATTCCCTGCTTCACTACATTACATACAGTCACTTCTTCATTCTCTTCCTTGTTGCCTAGACACCAGCAGGAAAAGCACGAAGGGTACAGGAGGGACAGTCTCTTTGCACTCAGTTCTGAGGCCCAGAGCTTGGAGGACAAACTGCAGGAAAAACAGACTCAGTCTCTGCAGCCCTGGACCAAAGCACGCCCAGTCACTCCGTGAAGATGACACATGTGCTGCTCGCTGGCATATGGAAGGGGAAGGGGAGCATGCTCAGGACAGATAGAATTTTCAGAAGATTTAGCTGCCGAACTTTAACAAGCCTCTACTCTGCATGTACAAACTGAGATCTTTTTAGAGGCTCATACCTTGGCCAAGCATGGGTAAACTTTTATGGAGGCAGCAAAAGGCTCCTCTCTATGACGGTAACAATCCTGCCAACACAAAGAATCAGGCAACTTATGCATAGCTAGTGTTGTTAGCAGGAATGGATACAATTCAGTTCTCTTCCTCGTCCTCTGTTTTCCCAGCCATTATCAATTGGTAATTTTCTACAGATATTGTTACAGCTTTCAGAGTTCACTGCATCTTTGACCCCCCACCTACCCAGTCTTTCTCCATTTAAAGTTTCAGATGCCCAGCCATCACCTCTCTCAGATGGAGACCTGCATCTCTGTCCCTCCAGAGCAGGGGTTTGGGCTCATAGTCTCTCTGCAACTCATTGTGATTCCCCTAGTACAGGGGTGTCCAACCTTTCTGGGTGAGGGGCCACATTGCAATTCTTTTCTAAGTCAGGTGGCCGGGGAGAAAATTTTTGATAGATAAGACATACAAATTGATCTTTATTAATAAACTTTAATAAAATAATGATTAGTGTGATATTTAGCATTGCTTTTGCTTGCACAAATTGTAAATGTCTGCCTGCACACGTAATGTAGCAATCCAGAGTATTCCAGACAGCCCTGGCCAGCCCCAGCAACCCAGGCTCTTGTGGCAGCACTTGGTGGGCTGGATAAAAGCCTCTGGCAGGCCAGATTCTGGCCCCCAGGCTGCATGTTGGACAAGCCTGCTCTATGTCCGACTGAAAACTAACAGATGCGGCTAACCTATCTCCAGAGGCTCAGCAGTGAATACCAGTAACCGCCACCTTTCCCAGGCATATTTATTCTTAGGATGTAAGCACTACAAAGAAAACATTAAAAACCTTACAAATAAAAATTCCTATACACATGGTAAAAGCTTACCAGATATCACCCATCAGTCTTATAGGATCTTAGAAAACCAAAGTCTCTCCAACACTTCCACAAGGGTTGGAGTTCCTTTGGGCAGAAGCTCCTGTCCATTTTATTGATCTGAAAGAAGGCCTTGTATAGTATGAATACAGCCTTTTTATGCTAAAGCCCTTTCTTTGTCTGTTGGTTTCTGGAAAACTAAGTTTGAATCAGTATATGTAAGCCCTCCCAAGAGAATTAAACATCTCTATGTAGGTCTTTAAAGTGAATCGCTGAAGTTGTAATCACCATCCACCCTTGTGGAGCAGCTGTGGTAACACCACTCCTCTTGCCCCAAGAGTTGCATACAATCCCTGGCCCACTGTAACACACAAACTTAATACTATATGCACCCCAAAGACACTGTGTGTGTTGCAATATCCATCACTGATACCAGAGCAGACACAGGTCTCAAGCTGGGACTTAGGAAAGGGAATGGCGCTGTGGGTTAGTTCACGGACGGTGTTCCTTGCTTAAGATGTGCCCCAGAAGTAAGTGCATGTGGTTGTGTGGGGAAAGCAGACAAGTAGACACAGTTAAAACTGGCACCAATGACAGAGCTGACAGGGTGAAAGAAAACTTGAATAAAATGTTAATTGGGAAACAAGTGTCCATAAAATGACGGTTGACTTCACATAGTAACATCAAGAAGTGCTACTGGAACTCTAGACATCTGGGTCCTATTACCAGATCAGCTGTTGGCCTGTGGTGTAACCTTGGGCAAGTCAATTCACCTTTGTGTCTCAATTTCTTCAACTGTAAAATGGCAATGACACAGCTCTTTTGTACATCACTTTGAGACTTCCTGATGAAAAGTACGATAGAAGATCTCAATATTATCATTACACAATAATGTTTATTTCCAGCCATAAAGGAGCAGCTTCCAAAGGTTACCTCAGCTTTCCATTTAGGCATGCAAATAAGTACAGCAAGTTGTCAAATAATCCTGATACAATGCACCCTTCATACCCCACAATGATTTTCCAAGAAAGTCTGTCAAACGCAGTTAAACTTGATCTTTCCCATAAAAGAAGCAGACTATAAAGAGGAAACAGTGTATTCTGAAAGCAAAAAATACTCAGTATGTTCAAGTACCTGCCAGGGCTTCAAATGCTTTCCATGCAAAGACAATCTTACTGTCTAAAAAGATATCCTTCTGGAAACAGATTGGAGCTCAGAAAAATGCAGTGCTTATTACAACCGACAATGATTGATTCTGTCAAAGTAAGAATGAATGATATCATTAATCATTTATATTACACTAGCACCCAATGGCTCCAATCAAGCATGGAACTTAATCTGCTTATCATGTTGATGTACTATCAGTATTGTCTGTTGTTTCCTTCTGCTTTCATCTTCGTGTTGCGTCTACACTACCGTGTCTGTTCCAGACTTCAACTATATGGTCCCTGGGGCAGGAACAGTGTTTTTGTCAGGTGTCTATGCAGTGCCTACAAAACAGGACCCTAAATCCATGACTAGGGCCCAGCAGGTGCCACTGTAGTAAATAATAACTATTCTTGGTCTTATATATCACTTTTCAGCAATAGATTTCAAAGCACAGTACAAAAGGAGGTAAATATAATTATCCATATCTATTATTATTAGTTAAGAATTATTATTAGACTGCAATGATATTACATTAATAATTGCATTAATATTAGGTAATTATTATATTACACTGTAATTATATTTATAATAATTGTGCTGAACAAACACAAAGAGAGAATCTCTGGCCCAGACAACTCAGAACCTAAACAATACAAGTACAGACAAAGGGTGGGAGTGAAATAACTCAGAAATAAATAACCATAGTGGTAACTGGCATCATTTTTTAGTTACATTTTGGGGGGACGGGAGAAATGTAGTAAGAGTTACAATGTGAAAAACATGCAAATGGTAACCCTGTTTCTGGACTAAATTCAGAATAAAGCCTTTATGTTGACTCAAAGGTCATTTTTTTAAACTCCTGTGAACAGACTAAGCAAGTATTGAATCTGTAAAGCAAAGTCCAGGAAAAAAAATTTTCACGAGGTGTGAAATCATTATCAGCTGTTTAGAACCACACACATTTTGGCACATCTGCTGATTTACCTTCCATTTTTTTCTTGGATTGCAAACAGAAAGATCCCTTGCACTTTGTTTAGGATTTTACAGTTTTGACAAACAGGTCAACAGTAAATGTATCTAAAATTGTGACTAATGTCCCTGTCATTCAGATTTCTTCAGCAGCACATTTTGTGTCAAAATGGTACTTTTTTTTTCCCAGAGAGATATCAGCACACACACTCATTGCTGCAGAAAGAACAGTGCAGATTTCACCTAGGAAAGAAAAACATGAGCGCTCTTTTATCACTAGTTCAGTGGGCAATACTTTAGTGCAGCTTCCATGAGACTTCGAAAGAAAACAGAGAATTGTGTATGCATCCAATACATGTAATAAAAAAGACTAACTGCTGCCATGGTAGCACTGTAGCCTTAACTATGAATCCTCCATAAAGATCAATACCTAGAAAATTAATATAAATAATAAAAGGAGCAAAAAGGACAGGTCTTATCTGAAGCCTCAGACTGAGGATACAGTGGTGCTGAGAACAGGTTAAACAAGGCAAAAACTGTAAGCCTTCAGAAGTTACCATGGCAACCTGATATCAAAATGCATCCACTTGAAGATACTGGGGTTAGATTGCCTTCTAAGGGTTTTCATACCGAGTCTTTGCTACAGAAATTGCTTCTCCATCACTCAGTGATTTGCATTCAAGTGACTGTTTTACTGAAACATCTCCAATCATGATAATTATTTCATATCAAATCCAAGCTTGTTTCATTTCTGGTTTGTTTGTTTGTTTGACTGTATATCTGTTGACCATCCTGGAATAGAGCTTTGAATAACAGAACCTCCCCATCAACATCCTATTCCTCCCAGTTTCCTTAAAGTAAGACAAATCAGACAGACCAGTGAAACAACAAAAGTGGTGATCTTTTGTCAATTGTTCAAAGCCTAGAAAGAGGCTCAGACTTTGTCCAAGTACAGAATACAAACTCAGATCTGATCCAAATTTTTCCACTGCCCTCCCACTCAATATTCTGAGCTAAAAAGGTGCTCCAGAGCCAAACACACCTGAAATTTGGAGTATTCCAAAATGGACCCAAATTTTAGAGCTCAGAGTCACCTCTATTCAGAGCCCGTACAAATTTCATTTAGGATTGTGAAGCTCTTTCAGTTTGAAACCTCAGAATTCTTGAAATTTTATAGTGGAACACCAAATACGTTGAACCTCTGATACATTCTACATCAGTGCTTCCCACCTTTTTGGCTCAAGGGCAACAGGTATCATTTCTATAACCCTCAAGAGCCACCAGTTTCTCTCAGCAGCCGTCCCCCCACTGCAGCCTGATGGAAACAGTTCAGCAAGGAAACTGCTTCCATGATGATCTCCTGTCTGTCTGGCTGCAGCAGGGAAACCACATGCATCCTAACAAGTTCAAAGGGGTAGCTGTGTTAGTCTAGTTCAGTAAAACAAACAAGGAGTCTTGTTGCATTTTTAAGAGCTACAAATTTATTTTTCACATCAGCATTCAAGGGCAAAAGCCCGCCTCATCAGATGCCAGAGTAGAGAAAATGTACATTGAAAAAAAACTTCAAATATGTACACTAAAGTTGTTAGTCTTTAGAAGTGACACCAGACTCCTTGTTTGTTTTGCATTTCCACATAGTTTCTGTGTACTGAGAAAAGCCTACTAGTGTTCCTTATATTGTAAAAGCAGCACACAGCATGCCTTTCCATCTCTCTCAAACTAAGGGCAACAACTCAGCAGCAGGTCTCGAATACTACCATTGTTTATGGAGGAGTAAATGGATTATTTTTTAAAAATCCCTCTTTAGCTGCATTTATCTCCTTCTGCAGAAAACCCCAAGGAAATGGGTTCCTGGAGGAAGGAAAAAAATCCTTCTTACAGGGGCATTTCAACAATAGTATGAAGAAGGATCAATGTGCACACATGCTGCCCCCACAGATGAAACACTGGGTTCCTCTCTTCAGAACCTGAGGATTATCAGGGTACCCACAGAAAACCAAGGCTACCCATGATGTGCCCCTCAACATCAGCTCTTGGGCTAACAAGATTTCATTTGCCAGAGCAGTCCATAAGATAGGTGATTCTGCAATATGAAGGAAGAACATGAATTCTATCAAGCACTTTCATGACCTCACATTGCCCTGTTACTTGAGCATGTCACACACTCTACTGTATTTATCCTCACAACACCCCTGTGAGGCAACAAAGTGATAGTATCTACATCCATAATACAAGGAACTGAGGCACACAGAGGTTAAATGACAGGCCCAGAGTCATAGGGCAGAAACTTGAACCCAGATGGCCAGAGTCCCAGGCTAGTGTCTTAACCACTTGCCCGTCTCCTTCTTTGCCAGTAGCCACACCTTTAAGATGAGGCACATCAACCCCACAGTCCTTCCCTGGGCTCTCCCCTTCTTCCAACAGCTTAAGAATTTCAGGGCTATGATCACATCCTTCCATTCCTTCCAGTAATATTGACAGCCGCATATTTTTAATCTGGGAGTTGTTTTCTCAACAGTCAATATTTCCAGGTAAGTGTGTCTTCTGAAATCAGGAAACTTTTCAAAGCTCTAAGACTCTCTTTCTCATACCTTTGTAACACCTAGAGCAGTGGTTTCCAACCTTTCCAGAATACTGTAACCCATTCAAGAGTCTGATTTGTCTTTTGCACCCAGGTTTCACTTCACTTAAAAACTACTTGCTCACAAAATCAGATATAAAAAGACACAAAAGTGTCAGGGCACAATTACTGAAAAATTGTTTACTTTCTCATTTTGTTAGTTAGAAATTTTAGTTCACACTGTCTTGGCTTTTTATGTAGCTTGTTGAGGAACTAGACAAATATCTGGATGACCTGTTGTATTCCTCAAAGACTTCTGTGCAACTCCATGGGTGCACATTCTCCTGGTTGAGAGCCACTGATCTCTACAGAGTCCCCATTGTGCTAAGCACTGCACAGAGTCCTCAACAGACAAGATGTCAAAGTATTATTATCCCCACGTCAGGGAGAAAGTAAGGCACAGAAAGATTAAGAGATTTGCTTTTCACCATGCTAAGTGCACCAGTTAAACATAGGAACTGAACTCACATCTCTCAAATGCCAGTCCAGTACTGTATCATCCACCCTTTCTGTCTTTCAGACTACCAACTAAAAATTTAGCACTTTTATGGTTGTTAGTTAATAGGCACACAGAAAAATTGCCTGACTGGCTCAGATCAGTGGCCCACATAATCCATTAACCTGTCTCTGACAGTGGCCAGTACAAGATGCTTTTTAGAGAAGAACCCTGCAAGCAGGCACAAGTAGGATAATCTAGCTCTTACATTAGCTTTCACCTTGGTCTCTATATTGACCATTCCTGACCTAGATCTTTATATCATTCATTATTTCATCACATCTTCTAATCAGTATCCCTTCTAGGGTAAACAATCTCTCCTGTTTGTCATTTAAAAATTATCTACAAATTCTTCTGTTTAAATCCATCTAGGATTCAGGTGCTGCCTCCTCTGCTCCCTGGCGTGGGGACTTGGGGAAAATTTGCACAAAAAGCCAGCCAGAGATCCCAGCCAGTCAGAAAGGCAGTCTCTGGAACTCTGGACATTTAAAGAAATTTCTACAATTATGACTGGACTTTCTCTGCCTGTTTTGATTACTTCAACCCTTCCCCAAAGTCTCTTCAATTCAGTTTCACTCCACACGTGCCCCTTCCCTGTCCCCTCACCCCATTCCCTTCAATGTCTTCTTCATTTCCTTTAGCTGATCCATTAATCCCACTTCCAGAAGAGGAACTAACATGCTATCCTTTGCCATCACACAGTTCCCTCTGCTTGTATGGTCTACCCCTTTCCCCACCTTGTGTCTATCTTGTTGATTTAGATTGTAAGCTTTTTGAGGCAGGGACTATCTGCTATCCTGTGTTTGTACAGTGCATAGCACAATAGGGCCCTCTTCTTGGTTGGCCCTCAGGCATATCTTAATAAACATGATGGATGGATGGATGATCTCCTAAATAATTAATAGAAAGAAGGATGTATGCCAGTAAATTAAATACTTTCATTGCCTCCTAAATAATTGACAAAAAGCTAATAAATTCATCTTTAACAACGTTCCCAGTCAAACTAAAATGCATGCTGAGGAAACTGCAATGGTCATACTTGTACTGCACTAGTCCCTAAAGCCACCAAAAGCTCATCACACCCACTAAAACACAGATCCCTGCAGCTGGATCTCCCTAAATTTTTTCCTTCCCTAATTAAAAAATAAGTATGGATTTTAATGAATAAATAGCAAAGATTACAATTAAAACAAATGCTATTGACCCAGCAAAGAAAACCCTGACAGTTTTGAAGGGGTGTCACTGGTGCTAGGCACAGGGGTATGGACCCTGACTGTCCCAGCCAGTGCCCCTAAGTCTGGAGTTCTGGCACATACAGATGCAGAGACCCTGTGCCTGTCCTGAGCTCCCTCACGCCTGCCTGGGAGGAGCTCAGATAGACTCCTGCTCTGCAGCACAGAGCTGAGGCACATACTGCAGAGCAAGCGAACAGGAGGGAAATTTAAATTCCCTTCCTCTCTGGTTCAGGCAAGTGGTAGTGGCAGGGGCAGAGGCCCAGATAGGAGGTGGCAGTGGCTGGCTCTGGCCTAGACTTGGATTGGTGGGTCAGTGGTGGCGGCCGCTGACAGCAGCCCACGCCTGGTGGCAGCGAGCCACCTCAGGCTCAGGCCAGGGCCAGTGAGGCAGCTTGGAGCCAGGACTCAGGGTCCGGCAGGCCAGTCTGGGGCTAGACCAGGAGCTGGCACTGGCAGTCTGGCTCAGGGCTGAGACCCTGTGCTCAGGGCCAGTGCTTGGGGCTGGTGGCTGCAAGTTGTCTCTGGGCCAGCAGCGGCTCAGGTCCACAAGCTGGTGGCATCCCAGAAGACACAGCAAATTGGTGCAGCAGTGGGCAGAGATGTTTCCCAAACATTTTTTTGGGCCGTGATGCTCCTGCAGTTTTCACACTGCTTTCATGGGCTATCCCCATACCATGCACCCAAACAAGTACCATAAAATCAAAGCTCACCCTAATATTTGTAAAGGTAAATTGAGGCAATCCCCTCAAGGGAGCAAGTACTTTCAAGCAGGTCACCCTACATGCCATTTTTATTGATGCACAAGCTAAGTTCTAATGTCCAGAATGGTAACATCCATGCAGCAGTCACTACTCTAATCACAGCTGATCTCAGGGCAGGGGAACAATATGACTGAAGAAGACTACAGTTTTCCACATGGTACGTCTTGGGGTAGCTACCCCAAGGAGCCTACAAGTAATCTCTATAATCTCCCCCAGTATACCGCAAAACAAAACAAAAACCTGTTCAATGTACTGTACAACGAAAGGTGAGGAGGTCTGGCTTTCTCTTTGCCTCTCCCCTATGTTTTTTGTGAAAGGAAAATAGTGGAGCTGGACCTATCTCATGGTCCAAGACTGGACATGTCCCACACTGAAATATTTTTAAGTTAACCCAATATAATTAATTGAATATCGCTGCCTAACCCAGCCATTATAAAGAACTACAACAATCAGAGGGTTATCACTGCGCTCTCAAACAACATACCCATGAGAATTCTATTTCACAATTTTCATAAACTATAAAATGGAAAACTACAGGTAACACCTCCTTTGTTATGTTCAGCCTTATCTTCCTTGTCTCACTGCTCTTCACTTGGTTATGTAATGTATTTGCCAGACAACTATACAAGGAAAAACAAGTTTGATTCCTTTGTGGCTAGAGCCATTGCTATTTGAAACTAAGAAACATCTGCCATGTAATCTGTGGATTCTTTCCTCATTCTCAACCTAATTCTAATCTGCCACATGCTAGGATGCAAGATAACAGATTCACACGCTAAAGGTTTTTGGCAAAGTAGCCAGAACTAAATCAATACTGAAAAAGACAAAGTTTGAGGTTGGGAATTTCAGTTTTTTTCCCCAATATCAGTCTCCTCTGCTTAATATGCAGAAGGTCCTGGGTTCAAGCCCCAGGGGGTTGGACTCGATGATCTCATGAGGTCCCTTCCAACCCTATGGTTCTATTCTATTCTAATGGACCTGCACAGCTCTCTCTTTCAAGAACAGGAGAGACTTTGAGGAGTTGAACTGTAAACTTCACAAGACTGGGGACCTGGAGGTATGTGGGGGGAAGAAGGGAGAAATGGGATAATGAGTATCTCCTCCACACATTTACTGGTTAAATCCAGGGAGATTAACTTAGGGTACGTCTACACTGCAGAGTGAAGTGTATTTAATTTCAGTCCACTTTCACCTGCCTAACTTACATAGTCGGCGGACCCTGATCAAACTATGCACATTGTGTAAGGGGTTTGCATCCCCACCAGTAACACTTGCATTGATAATCAAAGCAATGTGCCCTGAGTAGCTATGCCACAGTGCAATAACCACTGTGGCTTTCTGGAAGGTTGTCATCCTCCCATGATGCAACCTGCTTTCCCCCACTTAACCCAAACAAACAGATGAACTTATTTTTGTGTCATTTTTCAAACCCATCTTTCCTGCAGAGGCATGGAGTCTGCTCAGCTGTTCACTATCATTGTGAACATCAGAAACACCCCACGACTTACCCTGCAGTATTTTCAAGGTCAAAACAGAAGCCACAGAGTGGAAAATGCAATCATGTCATGGCTAGGAATTGTGTGTGTTGTGGCTGAGGGATGCTGTCCTTAGCTGAGGAATAAGAAGCAGTGACTATATTGGTAGGTACTGCAAACTTGTGCCATCTTCACTAGGTGACCATGTGCAATATCAGCAGAGCCGTAACTCATAGTTTTTGCGCCTGCAGCAAGCAGCCCCAGATGCGTCCCTCCTCCCCACAGCCCCAATCCATCCCAAGGCTCAATCCATCACCAGCCACACAGCTGGGGATGGATCCAGATCCCTGCAGCCTGCTGGTGACGGCAAGACCTTTCCGCCACCACTGGCAGGCTGGGGGGATCCAGAACTGTTCCCAGCTGCTGCTAGGGGTGCTGGAAAGCTCCCACTGCCACCAGCAGGCTGCGGGAGGATGGAGCTGTTCCCAGTTGCCGTCCGCAGGCTGCAGCAGAATGGATCTGGGTCCAGTGGCAGTGACCCCTAGCAGAAGACCCAGGTGCAAAATTTTAGGGGGCTCAGGGGACAGATCCGGCTCCCCGTAGCATCTGGAAATGGATCCTGATCCATCCCCAGCTGCTGTGGGAAGCCGGATCCATCCCCTGCACCCTCTAAAATTCCGTGCCTGGGGCTTTGTCCCGTTTGCCTCAGCCTAGGTACGGCCCTGGATATCAGTCTCTTGCGTGTAGCACAGGTAGAAAGGGAAGATTTGCTGTTAACATCAGCACACAGGCTTGGCCTTTATGCTGTGTTCCACAATGATGCCTACTCAGTTGATAGAGTGGCAGGCAAAAGTGTCCTACTGTGGCAGAAGACATAAGGATGCCCTCCCAGAAACCTTCTACAAAGTATTGCAGAGTACTTTCCTGAAAGTTTCCTGGAGATAACATGGAGGATTCTCAGAGCATTTCTGTGCACATAAATGGTCTGTTCTGGTGGTAACCCTCTGCTTAAGTGGAACACACAGGAAGCCCATACCCACAAACACACAGGCTTTTTTTCACAGAAATAGGAAACTAGACTGGGGCTATAACCACAGAAATATGAATTGCTGTACAGACTCAGTAGAGGTGCCCTCCTTAGCATCTTGATCAGTCACACCATCCTGAAAACAGCTAGGCTGTCCTAGGGTAACAAACAGGTCCTGGCTCTCAGGGAGAATGGATACCCTGGTCACCTGCCCCCTACTCTTCCTATCCTCCTCCTCCTCCAGAGGCTTCCTCATTCAACCTGGAGTTCACAGTGACCAAACAGGAAATGGGAATTTAAAATTTCCCAGGGTTTCATGGGAGGGGCTGTTTCCTGTGCACATGACTGCAGTCCAGCAGTGTGCGAAGGTACAGACCAGTCACAGCAGAGCATTGCTGGATAACTCTTGGAAGTTGTGACGGGGTGAACCTGCCCCGCACTCAAGCAGGCCTATATGCCTTGAAGGAAGGGGTAGCCCCGCCCCTTAAGCCCTGCTGGGCATGCTCCAACAGCTGCCCAGGCATAAAAGGCTGCAGTTCCCCTCAGTCTGGGGCAGGCTGACAAAGGAAGCAGACATGTGGCGGTAGCTCCTACCCTGGGCCTGGTTCGGCCCCTGCCTTAAAGGAGCACATGCTTGAGAGGCCAAGGACGCTGATGGCTGGACAAGCTGATGAGCGAGGTGTACTCTGCCGCGAGGGTACTGGGACCCAGGCCAAAGAAGTGGTGAAACCAGACGGACACCAGGAACCAAGAGGGAGAACGCCGTCCCTGCCCCAGGTAGGAAGTAGCCCAGGGCAGTGCCCATAGCGGTGTGCTGTGGTATTGCCGTGGCCTCAGTCGGTGCGTTGCAGACCGGATCCCTGCTGACTGGACCATACCCCACGGTAACCCCAGGGCCCTGGGCTGGGCTTCAGTGGAGCGGGAGGGCCTGAACCCCCCTACCAGGGCACGCTTCCCTTGTGGCACCCAGCCTCTTTTGAACATTGACTCCGGCCAGTGGGCTGCACTGCCCTGCACTGAAGGGCCTCTTTGAACACTGACTCCGGCCAGTGGGCCACCTTGCCCTGAATCAAGGGGCTGGGTTTGTGGCTCAAACCAAGAGCTTCCCTGCATTTGAGCAAGCGGAGGTAGCGCACTCCGCAACATGTGGTGGAGAATGCAGGCACCCGATCAGACCCTGAAACAGGGGTCTTAGAAAAGGGATTTGCCTCCGACGTTACGTTTGTTGTTTGTTTCACTTTTTTTTTTTTAAACCCCTCCCTTAACGCGGTGATGGACACAGAAAAGGTCCTGAAATGGCTGTTGGAAAGCCAACAGCAACAACAACAGCAGCATATGCAATTGCTCCAACAGATGGCCACCCAACAACAAGCTCAAGCATCCTGACAGCAGGACCAATTACAGCAGTTTATGAGGGAGTTGGCCACCCAACAACAAGGTCACCAGGAGAGGCTGATCCAACAAATGGGAGCTGTGTTGAAACCACCTCCCTCCAGGGATCCCGGGGTTGGGGCAACAGTGGCAGGGGTAGGCCAGGCTAACCTGCTGCTGCGACTGGCGAAGATGGGCCCTGGGGATGATCCAGAAGCCTTCCTAGTCACCTTCGAGCGGGTGGCCACCACAGCTCAGTGGGCACCCGAACATTGGGCCACCTTGCTAGCACCATATCTGACTGGTCCGGCGCAGTTGGCTTATCGAGACCTGGACCCCTGGGACGCCCTAGTATATGCCGAGGTCAAGGAGGCCATCCTGGACCAGACCGGGGTGGATTCTGAAACCTACCAGTGGCAATTGCGGGGCACCAGCTACCCAGCTGACACCTGCCCGCGGGCAATGGCTCACAGGATCAAAGAGGACGGCTGGCGTTGGCTGGAGCCTGAAAGACATTTGGGAACTGGTGGCCTTAGAACAATTCACATGAGAGCTGCTGGGTGGAACAAAGGAGTGGGTACAGAGACACCGCCCTAAGACCTTGGCAGAGGCTGTTTCCCTGGCGGAGGATTATTTGGCCACAGAAATGACGGGACCCCGTCCACGGGGATCGCCCGGTGCCCGCAAAATGGAAGGTAAAAGAGGGCTGGGCTCACCCCGAGCAAGGACAGGGGAACCATCCCAGGCCCCTCTGGTTCCCCTCGGTCCAGGTCCCCCTAAACCAGCAGGCAGATCCCAGAGACCCCAGGGGGAAGCAACGGGAAACCGCCGGACGGAGGCGGTCCCCCCCGCAGGAGGTGACCAGCAGGGGAATGATCGGAACCGGTGTTGGGAGTGCGGCGAAGGCGGCCATTACCGCCAAGAGTGCCCTTACATGGAGTGCGAGTATGCACAGGTGGACGCGGTGGGCCACCGGGCCAGGAAGTGAACCTCCCCGAAACTTGTGATACCAGTACAGATTGAACAGACTCAGGACCTCACCCTCATAGATTTGGGGTGCAGTCAGACGCTCATCCAGGAGGGGCTGATACCAGGCCTGGAGGTGTCCAGCCCAACCATCCAACTCCAGTGCATCCATGGGGATACCCGCCCCTATCCGACTGCCCGAGTGCAACTGGGGGTGGGCCAATGAACAGCAAGACTCCAGGTGGGCGTAATCCCAGGACTGGTGTATCTGGTGGTGCTGGGCAGCAACTGGCCCGAATTTGCTAAAGTCCTGAGAGGGGATGGCCTAGACACCTCAGGCGTGTCAACAGTGAATGGCGATGACGCAAGCTTGCTGGGGCGCCCTGGGCCCACTGAGCCAGACCCAGAGGCGCCAGGACCCTTGGACGAGTCCCAGACCCCCAGTAAGCCACCAGGTACGACCCTGGAGAAAGCACAGCATGAGCTGGAGTGAGACGGGGACTTCCTCCAGGAACAGTGTGAGGACCCCACGCTGAAACACGCCTGGGATCAGGCCACCAACCCGGACTTGGAGCCATCCAACAACCTCCCCCAGACTAAGGGGCCCCACCTTGAGATCCGGAAAGATTGGCTGTACCGGGTGACATATGAACCCCAGACCCAGGAAGTTATTTACCAGCTCCTGGTGCCCCGGCGTCTATGGTGAGACCTCCTGCATTTAGCCCACGATATCCCTGGGCCGGGCACCTGGGTTGGGATAAGACCCTCCAATGGGTGGGTCAACGGTTTTATTGGCCGGGGCTCCACGGGGAAGTGAGGGATTTCTGTGCATCCTGCCCAGAGTGTCAACGGGCTGGATCCGCGGGGGTACCAAAGGCACCCCTCATTCCAATGCCAGTAGTGGGGGTCCCATTTGAACGCATGGGGATGGACCTGGTGGAGCCATTAGAGCAAAGCCAAACTAAAAACCGTTTCATTCTAGTTTTGGTAGATTACGCTACCAGGTACCCAGAGGCCGTACCCCTATGGACAGCGACCGCATCGAATATCGCTAACGAATTGTTAAGAGCTTTTTCCAGGGTTGGGATACCAAAAGAAATACTGACCGACCAGGGGGGACACGTTTCCTCGAAGCTGATGGGCGAGCTGTGTCGCCTGATGGGAATTAGGTCCATTAGAACCGCGGTGTACCACCCACAAACCAATGGGCTGGTAGAAAGGTTCAACGGCACCTTGAAGCCCATGCTCCACAAGTTCGTACAGAAAGACCCCCAGCATTGGGACACGGTACTGCCAGCCCTCCTCTTCGCCATACAGGAAGTCCCACAGGCCTCCACAGGCTTCTCACCTTTTGAGTTGCTTTACAGGCAAAGGCCTAGGGGTATATTGGACCTCCTGAAAGAGGACTGGGAGACGCAAGAGACCCTGGTCCAGGGTACCATACAGCATATAATCAAATTACGGGAACAACTGAGGACCCTGGGAGCCTTCGCCCAAGAAAATCTAAAACAGGCCCAAGGAGTTCAGATGCGACACTACGATCAACGTACAAAGACCCAGGCATTTCAACCGGGGGACAAGGTACTACTCCTGCTACCCTCCAGCGAGTCCAAACTACTGGCCAAATGGCAGGGCCTATTTGAGGTAACCCGGCAAATCGGCCCGGTGGATTACGAGATCCGAATGCCAGGGTGTAGGAAAGAGGCTCGTATCTATCATGTTAATTTATTAAAGAAATGGATGGAAAGGGAGGCCATGTGGGTAGCCGCACCTACCCTGGAACCAGACCTCGGACCCTCGGCCGATGAAACTCGGGATGCCACACCACCAGCCGTGGGGGAGGGGCTTACTCCCAAACAAGAAGGAAAACTACAGGAACTTCTAGACCGGTTCCCAGATGTCTTGTCCATACATCCAGGGAGGACCCCGCTGACAAGCCATCATATGGCTACTCCGACCGGCCAGAAGATCAGAGACAACCCCCGACCGCTCCCGCGGAAGATGTGGCCGACGGTGAGGCAGGAGTTAGAAAGTATGTTAGAGATGGGCATGGTGGAGGAGTCCAAGAGCGAGTGGCGGAGCCCCATCATCCTAGTTCCCAAGCTGGATGGTAGCCCACGCTTTTGTATAGACTTCAGGAAGGTTAAGGCAGTTTCTAGATTCAATGCTTACCCAATGCCCCAGGTGGACGAACTGCTGGATAGACTGGGTGCGGCGCAGTACCTGTCAACGTTAGATTTGACAAAAGGGTATTGGCAAATTCCCCTTACACCTACTTTGCGCCTGAAGACGGCCTTCTCTACACCATTTGGACTCTATCAATTTGTCACTATGCCCTTCGGGTTGCACGGAGCTGCCGCCACCTTCCAGAGCTTGATGAATAAAGTGCTACAACCCCATGGGTCCTATGCCACGGCCTATATAGACAATATCGTTATGGGACGAACATCTACAACACCTTGACCATGTCTTGGCAGCCCTCCGAGAAGCCCACCTGATGGTCAACCCCGCTAAGTGCCACTTCGGGCAAAGGGAGGTGACCTACCTCGGGTACGTTGTAGGAGGAGGTATGCTACGGCCAGTAATCGATAAGATCCAGGCCCTGTCAGATACTCCACGACCAAGGACCAAGAGACAGGTGTGGCAATTCTTGGGTCTGGCGAGTTACTACCGTCGCTTCATACCAGATTTTGCAACCATCGCGGCCCCCCTGTCTGACCTTACTAAGAACCCTGCCCCCAAGAAAGTCCAATGGACGGAACAAACAGAAGAAGCATTCCAGACGCTGAAACACAGCTTGCTGCGAGAACCAGTGCTTCTGCATCCAGATTTTAATAAGGACTTTATAGTACAGACAGACGCCTCAGAAGTGCGCCTGAGGGCGGTACTCTCGCAGGAGGTTGAGGGGGAGGAGCACCCCATACTATATATAAGTAGGAAATTATTCCCCCGGGAGATATGGTATTCAACCATTGAGAAGGAGGCCTTGGCAGCGAGATGGGCCATGGATGCACTCCGATATTACCTTCTAGGGTCTACCTTCACCCTGGTGATGGACCACGTGCCTCTACGATGGCTAGAGTCCATGAAGGACATGAACCCCCGACTGATGCGGTGGTACCTGGCCCTCCAGCCATATAACTTCAGGGTGGCTCACTGACCAGGTAAGCAGCACAATAACGCGGACTTCTTTTCCAGGTTGGGAGAAGAAGCCAATACAGCAGCTACCCCCATAAATCCCATCATAAGGGGGGGGGGGAAAGGGTTGGACCCGCCCCGCACTCAAGCAGGTCTATATGCCCTGAAGGAAGAGGTAGGCCCGCCCCTTAGGCCCTGCTGGGCATGGTCCAACAGCTGCCCAGGCATAAAAGGCTGCAGTTCCCCTCAGTCTGGGGCAGGCTCGCAAAGGGAGCAGATGTGTGGCAGTAGCTCCTACCCAGGGCGTGGTTCGGCCCCTGCCTTAAAGGAGCACGCCCTTGAGAGGCCGAGGACGCTGATGGCTGGACAAGCTGATGAGCGAGGCATACTCTGCCGCAAGGGTACTAGGACCCAGGCCAAAGACGTGGTGAAACTGGACGGACACCAGGAACCAAGAGGGAGAACATCGTCCCTGCCCCAGGTAGGAAGTAGCCCAGGGCAGTGCCCATAGGGGTGCGCCGTGGTATTGCGGTGGCTTCAGTTGGGGTGTTGCAGCCCGGATCCCCACAGACTAGACCGTACCCCACGGTAACCCCAGGGCCCTGGGCTGGGGTTCAGTGGAGCGGGAGGGCCTGAACCCCCCTACCTGGGCATGCTCCCCTTGTGGCACCCAGCCTCTGCGAACATTGACTCCGGCCAGTGGGCCGCACTGCCCTGCACTGAAGGGCCTCTGCGAACATTGACTCCAGCCAGTGGGCCGCACTGCCCTGCACTGAAGGGCTTCTGTGAACATTGACTCCAGCCAGTGGGCCGCACTGCCCTGAATCAAGGGGCCAGGTTTGTGGCTCAAACCGGGAGCTTCCCTACGTTTGAGCAAGCGGAGGTAGCGCACTCCGCGACAGAAGTCGATTACACCAATTTATACAATGGTCCACCAGCCTTGCCTCTCATCTGACCCATGCAACGTGACTTCAGCGCTATGCCACTTGCAATGGTGGTTTATGAAGTCAAACTTTCTGGTGATTCAGGTCAGGAGAACAGGTCTGCCAAAGGAGACTCATACATTATGTGGTCAACAGAAGCCACATTCCCTTGACTGCATTTGCAGTGTAGACCAGACCTGAGACGGCTAAGGGAAGTAGAGAATCATTGCCAACCCCAAGTATTCAAAAATCACAAGTCAAGGTCCACTAAACTAAACCATGAGACTCCATTTAAAAACATGAAATTTTAAAATAATACCTTCGGACTCTGGTTCCCTTGTGGCTACCAAGCTGTAGTGGTCATATTTTTCAAGTTATCTTCTACAGCTATGAGAGCTATTTTACTTTCTCTTGTCAAATGAATACGGATATTCACACAAAATCACCTAGCTTCGGAGATAAAACTTTAAGAAAAACACCAAATATGAAACTTACCAAAAAATTATGAGTTCTCAACAGAGCTATGGGGGGAAGCAGGGGGAAGAGAAAAGGAACATGGGGGAAGAAACTGCTACGATCAATACACTTCTTCACCAATAATAGTCCTTGTCTGAAATCTCTGGCGTTCCACTGCTCAGTCTGGAACTGACAGCAGACACAGTCAATATAGACAACACAAATAAATCCATTTAATTAAAACTGAAGTTACAGAGCATAACACACTACAACTATTTTAACTTTGGAATAACTTCCAAGGCAAATCCATGTATTCTTGTTGAAGACAATTACAATATTCCACAGAGAACAAGAGGAAAAGAAAGAACATACCCCCAAGGGGCGAGACAGGAGTGATGGAAAGAGAAGTTATAATCAGTTATAGCTCCATGAATAAGGGGAGCCCTCTATGTCAATTCCACAGGCTACAAAAACTAGTTCTGCTACAGGAAATTATGCTAGCTTTTATTCAAACCTCATTACTCTAAAGTACAAAGCTTATCTGGTTATACTTTCAGCTCCTTGACCTACTTTTAGCACTTTCTTCAAAACACCCTCCAAGTTTAGTATCAGCAGCATGATATATGGTACAGCTCACTCCAATACTGAAACTAACAGACTCTAGGGCAGAGAATTGGAGAGGAGACACATTTTGTGTTCACAACTAAGCAGCAATTTCCCATGTTTTGTTTTTCTTTGCAATCACCTACATTTTCTTTATTGCATTACTGTGCTAGAGACTGGTATTTAATAGCATTGTTTTTATTGTGCTGAGTGTGTAATGAACACAATCTGATTACCACTCAGCAGCTGAGAGATTGAACCTGGCACTGGTCACCTTTACCTCAGTGCTTGCTGGTTGTTAGTCAACAGAAATGGTTTAATGAAAATAATGGCTTGTGACACCATCAACTGCAAGACATCATGTTAGTTTTTAAAGCCCTAACCCAGACTCAGTTTCACTGGGGAGGGGGAATGCAGGCATTTAAAAAAAAATTTAATAACATTACTGAAAGACTGAAGGATTTTGCTCTTTCAAAGAAAATTAACAAAATGCATTATATGTTCAATAGTCACCCTGTTATCTGTAAGCCAGCAAGAGCAATGACAGAGGAGAGCGAACTGGCCAAAAATCAGTTCGGAGAACAGTGGTGATGCTAGGGCAAATGGTAAAGTAGTAGATTTTCCCACCTTTTATCCATCAAGAGACAGAGGCTTGCATATTGGGGATGTTTAAATATTGAGGTTGCTTTGCTTCTCCATTTCTTTGCTCAAAACTGAAATCCAGAGGTACAGTCTCAGCCAGGATGCTATTCAGAACTTTTGTGATTTGCTAGACTTGGATTCCATACCCTATCTCATACCATTTACTGAATTAACACATGCCTAATAGACATACTTTCAGGAAGAGGACAGTTCTTTCACTGGGTCACTTTTATGTAGCTCAATCAAATAAAAGAAGGCTATGTTAGCTAGTTTGTTAGCAGTGATTCTTCAGGAAATTTGCATTATATTAAATACCTTAGATGTTAGCAGTCAGATAACTACAGTCAGTCACCCTAGAAGATGCTAAGACAGACAGAAACTTCTCTGCAGGAAATAGATTTGTAGAAGTAAAGCAATACTTTTTTTGGTCTTTGTAGTATTCAGACTATATAGTTCTGAGTGCCATTAAAATGAATATCACTCTGTAACACAGATGTTCAAAGAAGTGACAATTTCAGAAAATTTAAGTGTCACAGAGTATCAGGCTTTTTTTTTATATTTTAGATATTCATAGAAGGCTAAAGAATTTCTGCCTGGGATTTGCAAACAAATTTATTTTTTATTGACATTTCACAGACTAATGAAGGTAATCAGGCCAGGTCTACACTAGCTGCAAATTCAGCAGCAAGCGAAGAGAGATATGCAAGTTCCATACAATAACTTCTATATCTCTCTTCAGCTTCCTACTACCTACTTACTGCAGCATCTCCACTGCACTGAGCCAAAGGGAAATTCCTTTCCTTCAGCTCAGCACTACTCTTCATGAGGGGGTGGACTTAATAGCACTGTCTTGTGAATTGATTGAGCAGGTTTTCATTGACTGCTCAATCGAACCAGAAAGATCAAACTGCTGGAGGCAAATTTGCCTCCATCAGTGTAGACTTGGCCTCAGTCTGCTCTCTACCAAGCCTTATTCCATAACCCTCTCTTGGACCTTGATGGTAGTACAACTGTGAGTTAATATTGCTTAACGTGAGACAGGGTTATAGAATCTGGTGCACAGATAACAATGACCCTTCTACTGGTGCAATACCTTTATACAATTTGTGTACTGAACTTACTGCTATACTGAGAAAAAAATTGAGCTGAAATCTTCCAGATGAATTTGTCCCAAAACATTTTCTGTCAGGTAATATGGATTCTAGCCAAGTTTAAGTGAGAAGAGCACAACTACAGTATCTTAGGCTCCCATCCTGCAAATTGTGGTCTACAAATGATTGGCTGCTCTTGAGTGGCATTCCATTGACTTCAGTGAAGCTCTATATAATGCAACCATGCACCCATGTACAAATCAGGGCCTTACAGGCAAATTTCATTCTCACCCCATATGGGTGCCGCTCCCCTCAAAGTCTAGGTTGTGTAGTTGAATGCAAAAACTGGACCATACACTTACTCTGGGAATGTCCAACATTCGAGTAAACGCATCCTATTGTTTCCATTGTGTTTTCTGGTTTTGGGTTCAAATTTTAAATTGCTGTTACTGGGCCTTTAAGGTTTCAGAAGAAAATGTTTATTTTCAATTTTTTCAAACACAATCAGTTTGGTCACTTGTAGATATGTGAGGAAAGAAAAAAAAAAGAAATCAACACTGATAAGATGTGAAAGCTCTGTTTTGTTCTCATTAATATAACCCAAGGATTTATTGAGAAAAAAAGCACATCTGTATTAATAGCAGTATTTCAGCAGTGCCAGATGACTCTGACCAAGACCCTGTTTTTCAAGGCACCCTACATGCACCTTTTTAGGGAAAAAAAAAAAAGACAATCCCTGTTCCTAATAGTTCACAACCTAGTTTGCATCAAAATAGAACAGGTGAGGGAAACAAACAAACGAGAGTCTTGAGGGAAGAGAAGTGGAGGAGGATATATCAAAGTAAGCATATTTTAGCAAAATGAACATTAAACCTAACTTGCCACCCGCCATGTCATTGTCAGGTGGCAGTTTTCTGAAGGCATCATGCCAGAGATTAATATTAAAGAGGAATTTAAAGGTAGACAAAGTTATGGTTTGATTAATTGTTTTGGGGAGTTTTCCCACTCATACACTGGGGCATGGGGAAAAACATGGAAGTGTTTGAGTGGGGAGAGGGCATGAATTTACATAGTTAAACAGCAATTGTTTCAGAAGAGGAGTTTTATGTTATTCTGTTAACTCTTACATATTTCCAAAAGTGACTCTCTTTTTAAATGTTGAGGGAACATGGACAAATATGTGCAATGTTGTGAAAGTGCAGGTTTAAAAGGAGAAAAGCAAGACAAGTTAGTTTACAGTTAAGGCTAAAAACTACATTTTCATGCTTCTCTCTCATATCTAGAGATCATAGAGTAGTTTCTAATGTCTAAGATCATCCCATGTTCAGAGACAGATGTTTCATTGTTCATCTTTAGCCAAAAAAAGAAATTTGGTGACCTTGCCCAAATCCCTGACAAATATTTAGCTTGCTTTTTCACTGTATTCAACCAGTTGACATGGAAAGCTCCATGAATGCAAGATGGCATCACAGCATGACACCATGTCATTTTTTATGATGCTCAGAAACTGCATAACAGATTCTCTGGAAACACACAATGCACATGTGATATAAATTCTCCAGCCACACACAGAGGCTAGCTGTCAGTTGGCAAGCAAGGAAAAGATTTGTGAAGGGTTTCTTTTAAAAAGACTGAAAAGGAACTCAAATTCTTCCCTGGACTACAGTACAGGAGGACTCCACCCAGCTGCTCTATAGTGGGGTTCGACAAAATTGCCACCCAGTTATGCACCCAGCTTCAAATTAAAGTGCCTACTTGGCCCTGTCACCAAAATGCTGCTAAATTCACAGAACACTGCTGCAGGCACCAGCAGCTTTATTTTTAGGTTCCAGAGGCTGCTCCACCACTGCAGTTCCACGGCAG
The DNA here is from genome assembly GCA_007922195.1 of Podocnemis expansa. Lineage (NCBI taxonomy): Eukaryota > Metazoa > Chordata > Testudines > Podocnemididae > Podocnemis > Podocnemis expansa. The sequence goes on from ML681989.1 coordinate 52,755,992, forward strand.
AGCAAGTCAGTATGCTCTAAACCCCATGCACCATAACTGGGGTTTATCGGCTCCTGTCTACAGCACCTTACGTGCTACGGATGTCAGTCGATTTGTTAGGTATGACCCTTCATTTTTGATGTAGAAGAGGAGATGGGGTTGTTCCCTAGCAGCAGCTTCCCCGGGATTTGAAACTGGGGGGGGGGGGGGAGGGAGAGATGTGGGGGGGTGTGGGGTGGGCAGTTAAATCGTAGTAAAAGTGTTACTAGCTGACAACTGGGGGCGTTGGGAAATTCTGGAGGGGGGTGTAAGGGAAATCCCTGCTCCCTCGCCAAGATAGTAATGTCTGGTTTAAAAGTGAAAATACCAAAAACAAGCCATCGGCCAGAGAAGCTCAGCTTTGGCCCACTGGATACAAGACTGAATTAAACAAGTTATAGCATAGTTGCACCAATTTGGTATCACTGTGCAAATTCAGTGAGTGGATAGGATATCCCAGGAGAAGCAGCTAACAGAAAGGTGTAAAATAACACCACTGATACCCTTCTCTTGCTTCATTTATGCCCAGTATGTATTATACCCCACTGATTAAGTCACCAGCTAAATTGCATTCATTTTGGAAAATCTGAATAAACAAACAGTGTATAAAAGGGATATCTTGCTTCAATATTTAATGTGTTCCAACCAGCCATCCACCACCAAACCAAACATAACACGTTTTATATGCAAACTATACAGCTAGTCAAATGTATAGCATCAAATGGCTGTTTGATCAGCTGTCAATGTGTAGTGGTATAAATAGATTGCATTCAATGTTTTATCTCAGTGGTCTCAACAGTATATAAAGACCATCTGCCTGGTAAGCAGGAGGTTACAGAAGCATTCTTCTTCTTTCTCCAAACTCAGTTACAAAGTAGGAGCTTAACAACATCACGGACAAAGTTTGTCTGGCAGAGGAAGAGATCCATTATTTGTACAAGAAGCAAAAAGATTTGAGTTGGTTAAAAACTTATGAGAACCTTTTGCCCCATTGTTAACATCATCAAACAGCAATCAGTCATTCTCACAACCTAACAATAGTAGAGAAACATAAAGTCTCTTTACAGGGGCAGATTCTCCACTCTGATGCCTTGCACCTCATGAAATTATTACACCATGCAAAGTGAAGGTAAAGCATTCCCTTATCAGAACGGTAAAAATTTCCAGCCACTTTGCTCAAATATTAAGCAAACGAGTGCAGAATCAGGCCACAAAAAACACACCACTATTATACTTTTTAACTCCTGTTTTCCTGCACAAATGGCTCCTGACATCTGTGATTTGTAACCCCCAATGTAACAAACAAGGAGTTCTCTGGCACTTTTAAAGACTAACAAATTTATTTATTGTATGAGCTCTCATGGGAAAGGTCATGCAATAAATAAATTTGAAGTGCCACTGAACTCCTTGTTCTTTTTGCTGAACTAAAATAACATGGTGACCCCTTTGGAATTAACCACCAGTATGTATCCATGTTACCATCAACCACCACCTTCTTGCAGGCCCTTGTTGGAATTTTATCACAGTGTCATACAGTCATGACCCCCTTTCACCATACAGAAGAGTGGAAAGAAAGGCCTCTATACTAAGATCTCCCTTCAGCATCGCCTTTCACATTCCTTCTCTTTCTTCTTGAGCCTCTCTCACTTGTGGGCTATTTAAATCACTTGCCGGTAATTAAGACCCAAAAAAAAAAAAATCCTTGAAGAAATTACATGGCCAACTGAATGAGAGTTGACAATACAAATAGATTAACTATGTGCTTCTGAGTGCACCAGGATACATTATATGCAAAGTAAAACTGAAGGAAATTTTTCATATACTAACAGCAGTTCTAGGCTAACTACTCCTCTGCCCCTTCTATGGTCTGCTCAGATGTGCCCTTTAGGTCTCAGACGCCCAGCCATCAGCTCTTGGGCAGGCACCTTTCATCATCCTCCACAACAGAATTTTAGTGTTGCAGTATTTGTGCAATCCATTGTGCTTTATCTCACTGAGGTTTGACCTGAGTCCACTGCATCCAGTTCTGCCCCCATCCCCAACACTCAAGGGCTATGATAGTAGTTACCAGTGACTTGGCAGCTTTCACAAAGCACAACCATTTATTTAGAACAAAACCATTACAGTACTGTAACAGCCTACACAAATACAGTGCTTTCTAGGAGTCACCCATCCTCCACACAGAAACCCTGCCAGGCTTCAAAAGTGCTCAGCTAGCTCAAACCAGCCGGGTAATCACAATGAATCAAAGAAAGTCTACAAGTCTAAATCCCCAGTCTGGAAAGAGAGAGTTGCAGGACTCTGCCTACAGAAAGGTAACATCAGGGGGCTTGAGACCTAAGGAGATGCCACAGAATGATGGAGAGGTGCAGTTACCCTGATGCTGTGACAAGTCAATCATTAACACTTGCTGAAATTATGCAAATTTCAAAAGGGATAGCCGTGTTAGTCTAGTCCAGTAAAAAAAACAACAAGGAGTTGTGTGGCACTTTAAGACTAACAGATTTATTTTTTGCATGAGGTTTCGTGGGAGAAGATCCCACTTCCTCAGATGCTTCGAAGATGGGTGAACTTACAGAAAGCAATGAAACTAAATGCAAGGGGGTGTAAAACACAGGATTCTTAGCTATTCATGTAGTAAAACTCCTGAACAGTTTATTGTACCATAAAGCTATTGGGAGCTTATTTCTGCTGAGACATTACTCCAGTGTGAACCTGCACAACTTTCCTTACCTATATGTGCACAACAAACATGCCACTTCACTTCTAACCACAATTCCCTCTTTTTAGACCCCATCCTATGCATTTACCAGCTGCATCCTGGGGACTATCAAACTAACAAGATCTATTTGGGCAATCCTAGCAAGGTTGCTGCAGAGCCTTTTACTAGGTGTTTGGACAACATCTAGCAAAGTGGAGCCATTATCTTGCATAGGAACTCTGGACTTTACTATAATACAGATACAATAAAAATAGTTAATATGGCACCTGGTGTCTGCAGCTGTCAAAATAACATACTAATGCATTACCACTGCACACAAAGAGAGGGCATCACAGAGAACAATGCTTAAATGCCTACAAGCAGACAGTGGAATCAATAGCTGCATGGAGAAAAGTATGTCCCCAGAACAATTGTTGCACTTGCTGTACCCATTAATAAAAGTGAGAAAAATCAGTGTTCACTGATGCACAGAACTGAATCTGTTGGTGACCTTCTAACCTTCAGTTTTAATAAAAATTAAAAGACAAGAGAAGAGAAAACAGAGAGAAAAAAGAAAGTTGAAAGGGAAAGAAGACAATGTTGCAATTCATCTGTACAAGATGACAAAGTAAATTATATGTAAATCACTGGAAATCATGCATAACATTCAGATTTCTTACTATTTACCTGGTACTATCTCTGAGACCCACAAAAGAAATTCCCTCAAAAATTTAGCAGTGTCAATTCTGATACAATTAGAAATTCTGATGACTGCTGCACAGGAATAAGTTCTTTGTGCCTAGAGGCATGACAAAATAAAGGCAGTTTTACACAGAATCCAAACTTGCTGACAACTTGAGAACTTTAATACCAAAGTCCCAAATGAAAAATGAGCCAGAAACTCTGAAAACTCTCTGAAATAAATTACAAGCTGAACTTTGACACAGAACTTCCTCTGCCCAATCCTACTTCTCTAATACAATTCAGCAGTAGAATTTGGAAAGCAACTTGCTTACCTTTGCCCTTTTACAGTCTGAAGTTTGGCTGGTAACTCTCCCAGTATGTGGGATTTCGCTTTCCCTAGTTTTGCAACATATGCTCAGTATATGTGTACATGCACATTCCTTTTTTGTACGGAGCTACCTACTGCACAGCAGACACAGTTAAAAGTATTATTTACAATAATGTAGGTCATTAGAAAGGCACTGACTTTTATGATTCTGCACAGTGGGAAAATCCCTTACCACTGAAGCTAAAGGCAAAGCTCCCACAGACTTCAGTGTGGCAAGGATTTTACTGTCTCTTTAATATTTCATTAAAGTATCATGTTACAAACATTTCTGTTGTACAAACAACACATCCCTTCTGAAAGAATTAAAATTAAACACCTTCTAGTGATCAGTATCAATACAGCCTTGTGAATATATATTACTGATTAGCTCCTGGCTAGATTTGAATGTGACTGTTGTCCAAGGGGTAACAAATCCGTTATGGTGTTTAAAAGCCACATATACACAGAGATTGACTTTTTAATGGTGAGTATATATTGTGCAAAAAAAGGGGAGGAAATTGGATAGAAAAACTACATGACCCAGTAGGTGTCTTGTTGAACCCATATGAGCTCTGTTCAGTGTAGACAAAAATCAATTACTCATATTGAAATCAATGAGAATTAGGCACCTAACCCACTTAGGTGTTTTTAGAAATCATACTAGGCCCTTTTCTACATCTTTAGGCACACAAAAATCTTTGAAAATCTGGCCTACCATAACCAGAAGCAATTTGCTGATTCACCAACTACAATTAATACATACTTTAACAAACAAGTTAATTTTAAATGCAAAATATATTATGATAAACCTTCTTCTTATGTATCCAACACATTTAAGATAGCTTTATTTAACTGACCAAAAAAATTAATTTTCTTCTCCATTTTAGTTAAATAGCAATTTCCATTCAAATGCAGCTTGACACAAATCCAGAATTTAACAAAAACAAAAATCTAACAAGATATGCAGCAGTTACCATTTTAATAAGAAATGTATAAAGATTCTGCATAAAATGTATATGTACAATATATTACACACTAAATGTGTATAGATATAATGCATCCTCTTGGTAAACAAAAAAAAGTGCCAAATATAGTGTAAAGGCTAGACTGAGTTACATCAATGTGCTTTAATGAACCTATATATCGAGGTTTCCTGGATGCTTACTTAAATCATGATTAAAACTGATAATTCACTTTGATTAAATCAATCCATTTTGTTCTCTTAATAAATCTGGACTGGATCAGTAATGTTGAATTGGCTAGTCAAGCACACTTAAGAATCTCACAAAGTGTTTCACACATAATAAATGCAAAGGGTCTCTGCCAAACAGTAGAATAAAGAACACAGAAGTTTAAAAGTTATTATGTCATATAATCTGACCATGCCACTGTCAGTGAAGGATTGTTCCACAGAGTGCTTCATCCGCTAGTTCATCGAATGTTAAGACAACCCTGATGAGTTGGCCATCCTTCATAAAATATTCTAGTATCTGATCCTTCAAAGTGAAGCGAGCTGATTAATAGCTTTTATCATGAGCAGGCTGATGAAGTGAATCTTTCTTGCATAACTGACTTGGATATCTTTATGCACTTTTGCTGTCCACGACACTCTCATCAGTCACTATAGACAGAAGAGGTGGGCTTCTGTGGCATGTGTATCTAAAAGAAGCACCAGTGAATTCTTCATACAAAAAGTAGGTCTTCTATCTGATTTTTATTTTAAAAAAGTGTCCATCACTAACGTATGTAGATGTAAATATATCATAAATGAAACAATTATATTTCTATGTGTTGAGTCAACAAAAACTCTGTGTCTAATAATGCCATATATTCTGAATGCTTTCTTGTGGTAGTGGTGAGGATAATGTAAAAATTTTTATGACTGATGCATCCATCTTGGCTTCCAGGCAGCACATCTTTTGCAATTATAGTGGAATACTTTTTCAAAATCCATTACCAGGCCCATTGATTAAAAAAAGGCCCAGAGGTTTCACCTATTTGATTTGTGCATTGATTACCAAGCCATCCTGATACAACATAATGGAATTGTTTACTGTACAAGGTTTGCTGCCAGGCACTGTCATTGTATTTGTGAACATACAAAAAACCACTGAGAGGCCCAACATCAGGTTCCAGATATTCAGTTTCATTTCACTATATAGTGAAAAATTAAGGTAACTGAGGACAAAGGGAAGAACTTTTGATGATGGAGAGCACTGAGAATTGAGCATGTAGAAGACCATGAGATCAAATGACCGAAGTTTCCTGGATCAATGAGTATCAAAGCAGACATAGCTGACTTCTGAAGGAGTAACTGACACGCTGAAGGACTACACTTACATGGACTGCTTCACCCATTTAAGGTTGTTTAATCCACCTTGATATTTTTAAATAGTGAAATATCTGGCACAAATAGCTTAGAATTTATACACTGAAGCTGCTAATATGATTCCTGCTCTCATCAAAGATATTTCATGATGACAAAAAAGTCCTCATTGGAACCCCAGGTAAGCCAGGTAGCAGGAAAGTCTAAATTATTATCCAGGACAAAAGAGGTAAATAAACAGTGGAGATTACTTAGAGCACCTATAATCCTGCTGCAACATATAGCAGTTAATCCCTGAACAATGACAAGCTGTTCTCTACGAGGTTGTTTAAGATATGGGGTGGCCATCATCAGACATTCTCCCTAGTGCACCTGACCTGCTTTCGTAAAGTACATTTTTATTGCTCACAAGTATAGTGAGAGTTACATCAAGTATGGAATGCAGTCACACATCATATAAACAGTCAAGAAGTTGTCTTCAGAGGCTGCAGCATAATGATATCATGAGACTATATATCTGGAATATCTTATAAATCCAAAATTTCTCTGGGATTTTTCTTATAATGATTTTGGCTTAGACAAAGTGAACACATCAGATTTCTCATGCTGAGAAAGAAAGGATGTCTAGACCACATCTTTAATAACAACATTTACCGTCCTTCAAAACTGCTTTCGCCTTTGAAAGGAATTCAAACATCATTAAATTGATGGGAATCACTACAGATGAGAATCTTAAACAAAACACCTTCTTTACGTGGATGGCTGCTTCCATGACTTTACCCCAGCCTCTTTTATAGCCAAGAAACCACCTTCATTTTTATTCTTGAAGCAACCCAAACAGCAAGAGATGGCAAAGGAAGGCTGCTATGAAAACCCTACCAGGGAATGTTAAGAAATGGTTAGACTGAAGAGATTCCCAAAAAGCCACTCTAAAGTAGCTGTTGCCACTGATGCCACATAAATTAAGACTCTCAGCTGGTATGATGGGAGCCCCATTGCTTTTCCCATAATTGCCTCCATCTTCCTGTCAAAGGAGTCTCTTCAGGAGCAAACAGTTGTTTCTAAAGTAGGGGACAGATTCATCCCTTAGACAGTTTAAGCTTCCCACCCATGCTGGGCTACATTTTTGCTGAGTATCATATGACATTATGTAATGTACTGCTCAGTGCTTTTGCAAATACATTTTTAAATAAAGAGTTTCTTCCCAGGTAGAGCCCATGTCTTTAGTCATTCTATGCACAGAAACACCAGTGACTTCAGCAGAAGTGCCATCCTCAGAACAGAAACTGCAAGTTGAACAGCCACAGTGTTTTGGTTAGGAGTCTTGTGGCACTTAAAGACTAACAGATTTATTCATTGCATGAGCTTTCGCGGGAGAAAATCCCAATTCATCAGATGCTCTGAAGAGCTCTTCAAAGCATCTGACAAAGTGGGAATTTCTCCCACGAAAGCTCATGCGATGAATAAATCTGTTAGTCTTTAAGTGCCACAAGACTACTTGCTTTTTGTGTTTTATTAGACTAATATGGCTGCCCATTTGGAACTTAGCATTTTGGTTGTTACCCCTCCCACAGGAAGAAAATTAATGTTTCCTGTTCCTCTGCTTCCTTAGTTAGCTGAATGACTGCATTAAGAAAGGACCTGAAATCCTCAAACAAGCTGTAACAATAGGTTCTTTAGCTTGCTCAGCGATATCTACCCTTCAGCTGGGAACAAGCCTCTCCACCTGGGTGGACAGACTCCAGCTAGTTTCACCCAAACTAGCACACTAGCAACGGCAGTGTGGAGGCCCTGGGAAAACAGCAGCACAGGCCAGCCACCCAAACTCATACTCAGTGTAACCGGTGGCTTGCACTGGGTATCGAGGCCAAGCCACCACCTGTGCCATAACAGCCATGCTTTTATTTTAACTGTGCTAGCCCAGACACACCTAACACAAACCTGTCTCTCTGGACTGGGAGATTAGCTCCCCACAGCACTGTAGACATACACTGAAGGAATGGGAGAACAGACTTTTATTCCTGAGTTAGGAGATGACTCATCCATCTGTTTTTCAACAAACTTTTATACTACAAGAAACTAACCATGATTACGCTGAGGGAACAGCATTTTGGCTTAGAATCTCCTCAGTTTCCTTATAGAACAGTCACTACAATGGCCTGAATTGTAAGGAGCAATCCTGTATTGGCGAGGTTGCGGATTACGAGTTAACAGATCCTTCCCGTCTCTAAAGGCTGTGAACCTACTGTTTAAATCTAGATGAAAAAAGGTCACACTGGATGGAACTGCTTGTCAGGAGTGGCTACAGCATTACGGACAGGTTTACTTTTAAGGCATCTGTATATATTTAAACATATAAATAATATAGACGGAATCTGTTTTGTACTTTTGTTCACATTGCTACATCAGCACGGCACATGCCATATTTCCACCTTTGTTTTGCCTTTTCCCCCCATAACTGTTAAATCAAGGCTAGTTCAAACTTTTACTAAAGGTTTCCTTAGCTTTTTGCCTCAGTGGCCTAATGAAACTTTCCTCACTAGAAGATAGATGGAAAAAAACAAAGACAGAGACTTGGCTGCTATTCCTGGAGTGTAAAGGCAATGCCATTGTGGAGGAATGACCCATCAAATCTGGTTTAGGAGCTAATTTGGACTTAGTAATGTGACTTGTTTTAAAGCTGATCTGTTCCCTTTCCAGTGGAATCAACACAACCTCAAGAGAACCAACAGCAAGTAACACTTTAACTGGTGTTCACATCAGATGCATGGAGACATAACTATAATTTTATCATTCAAAAATGTGGTAGGCACTTCCTGAACAAGTATTTAAAATAAATAAATGGAAAAAACTAAACAGAAAACTCATAAGCAGAGGATGGCTGGTAAAAAATATCTGAAGATGAATGAGTGAAAATGTTTAATATCTTTAGTTCTACTTCATTTGTAGATGTGTGCGTGCATTGTTATTTTGCTTACACTTCTTGGAAAGCATATCTAATATTACCAGCCCAAAAGAAAGAGTGTTTTGGAGAGGGACTGACTTAATCCTTACAATAAAATAAAGTGATTGCTTGTAACCCCCACTATTTATTTGTCTGCAGATCACAAAGAATGAAGGCGTTGCCCAAGCACCATCCACTAGCTCATCTCCACCTGGGTTTTGACCTTTCTTTCAGAATTTATTACAGAAGCAGACAGGTATCCCACAGAAATATTTCCATGGCAACAATGGAAAACAAGCTTACATTAAAAACAACCTATTCATGTCATGCTGAACTCTTTGCCTTTACTCATGAAGCAGAAAGGATCTGTAGCCCTGATGTTGTCTAAAAACATGCTACAGAAATCTGTTTCATTTAAAAGATATAAATAGAAACTATTGCAAAATTTATGGTAACAGCTTTTCAGTATGAAACAAGGTGAGTTAAAAAGTAGCCAAATTCTCAGAATCATTCTTAGATTACAAAATAAATGGTGATTTCTTTTTGTTGACAGCTTTAAAAAAATCACCTTACAGAAAACTGCAGATATATCAAGCACTTGAAACTCTTAAAAATTAATAACATTTAATCAGCACTTTGTCATCGAGGAACTGGTTTTTGATAACTCTCAGTGAATGTAGCACCAAGTGCCATAAAAAGTAGTCTGTACAAATAAATAACTTTTAAGTTCACTGAACAGTACTTAGGAAAGCCTCTGAAACTGAAACTGTATATGGAAAGTTCCAAAGGGGCAGCTGTGTTAGTCTAGTAACGCAAAAAAAGCAAGGAGTCTCGTGGCACTTAAAGATGAACAGATTTATTTATCACATGAGCTTTCGTGGGAGAAAATCCCACTTCATCAGATGCTTTGAA